>JAJJLU010003718.1:0-35758 GCA_023807065.1 Isotricha intestinalis
TCTGAAGTATATAATGAAGTACCTTCTACATCAAATAATACTACATATTTATCTTTATCTAATAAACAAAAATTATTTAAATTTAATAAATCATTTCCATTTCTTAAAAAATTAGATATTGTATATTTATATGATTTATAAAATGTTTTAGCAAATAATTTATTAATATCTAAATTTTTAAATTCATTTGTTGTATATCTTAATTTATTTATTAATTCTTCACTTGCATATCTTACTTGTAATATTATATCTTTTATAGAAAAATTAACTGTAAATAATAATAAATATGTATTCATCATTATTTTTTGAATTAAAGATGAATCTTGAATAGAAAAAAAATTATCAAAACTTATTATTAAGTTTTTAGGTATTTCTCCATATATATAATTAAAATATATTGAAAATTTTTGTTTAGAATATGGAATATTACATTTAGTATTTCCAAATAAATGATTTATTTTATTTGTTAATATTTTATATTCTTTATTAAATTTTTTAATCATATTTGAAAAAGATTCAAATTCAACTATATCATTATTAAAATTATTCATTATATTTTTTACTGAATTTAAAGACTTTTTTATTAATTTTTGAGCATCTAATATTTTTCCTACATTTTCATTATGAGAATTAAATAAAGGTATTTTTCTATTATTATCACTCTTATTTTTATGAAGAGTTAATATTTTATCTATTAATATCCCATTTTGATATATATATAAAGAATTCATATTCTCATTATCTAATGAATTTATTTTTTCTATTATATATAAACATTTCATATAATTTTTCTCAAATATCATAAAAAATGAAATTACTATAAAAACTGAAGGAATACTTTTTTTTCTTTTGGTAAAAATAAGTGAATCATAAAAATCTGAAATTTCATTATATAAATAATCATAAAGAATTGGAAATTCTTTTTTTAAAGAATAATTTGTTTTATATAATCTTTTTTTTTTCAAAAAATTATCCATTTGAAAATTAAATTCAGAAAAAGAATATTCATAACAATAATAACAATTAGTATCTTTACATTTAGGATGATGAATTGATTTTTCTAAAACTCTATTTAATTTCATTAATATTTTTCTTAAAAATTTAGGTCTATCACCGAAATAAATCATGTTAAACAATTTAATTAAATTATAATCAAAACTTTTAGTGTTTTTAGAATTAAAATTCAAAATTTTTTTTTCTAAAATTTTATTATCAAAATGATAATAAATACCACAAAAAGCAAAGCTTAAATTAATTTCAATAATTAATTTTAAAACAATAATTCCAATATCTTTTTGTAAAATCATTAAATTATTATTATAATCATAATAAAAAATCCATTCAATAATACATGAAATAAAACAACATGAATGATAAAATTTTTGAAAATATTCAATGTAAAATCTATTATAATATTTATTAAAAGTAATCATTTCTTTTAAATAAAAAACACAATATAATCCTCTTGCTATATTTTTTACTATCATCATATTATTAAATTTTAAATGAAATTCTAATTGAATAAATATTTGTCCTATAGATAATACTGTCGTTTTATAATCAATTTGATTTAAAGGGTTAATTAAAAAAGATTGATTTTGTAAAAATATTGGTTCATTTATTATAAGAGTACATAATATTATATTTAAATAAAATAAAGTAAATACTAATATTATTATTATTGCTAAAAGTGTATAATAAATTAAATCAGATAATTCATTTTTTTTTTCATTAAATAAAATTTCTATAAATATTGAATATATATATTGATTTAAACCATAATAAACAAAAAATATAATAAAACCATAAATTTTATTATGTATAACTTTTATTTTATGAAATAATAATATTGTTTGAATAACATGAACATAAATAAACATTAAAAATAATAAAATTACTATACTTATATAAAAATAATAAATTGAAGCAGAATTAAAAAATTCAGATAAAGTAAATTTTCTTATCCAAAATGAAATTCCTTTTTTAGAAGAAATATTCCAATCATGTGTTACTACAAATAAAGGAATTACTTTTATTAATAAAAAAAAACCAAATAAACTTTTATTTTTAGGAATAATTGAATTAAGTACTATTGAATTTTCAATATTTCTTTTTATCTTTTTATCCATTTGTTGATTTTTAATCCTTATATTTATTTTTGATTTTATATAATAAATAATTTAAAATTTATTTTAATAAATTCTATTTTAATATTTAATTTATTCAATTTTAAAAAAAAAAATTAATTCAAAAATGATAGAATTAATCACATTTATTTATTTAACTATTTAGATATCTGAAAAAAAATAAAATAACATAAATATCAAAATTTATAAAAAATTTAAATAAAAATAATTTTAAAAATGATACATTGAAATTTTTTCTTCCTTAATTTTTTTATTTCTTTATCCATAATAGTAATATTATAAAATTTCAAAAATGAATTAGATATTATTTTCAATTTAGAAAAAAGAGAAGTAAATATAGTATTATAAACAATGAATTATTTTTATTTATTTTTCTTTTACCTTCCTAATTTAATAATAATTTATTTATAATTAATTGGAAGATAATTTCTTTTTTATATTTCTAGATTTAAAGAATGTAGGATTATATTTATATTTATTTTATCATTTCTTTTTTATTCAATTAATTTAATTTCTTTTTATTGTATCTAAATGTGTATTTGATAATTATTCTTTTATTTTAAATTCATTCATTTTAATCCATTTATTATACAATATTTTTTTAATTAAATTAATTTTAAATTATTAATTTAATATTTCTTTTTAATTTTCAAGATATTGCTTTTTGAAATTGTAAAAATCATATTCTCTTATATCCATTTTATTATTATTATTATTTTCTGGAAAAAAATCATAATAATTTTCACCATCATCTAAATAATTGTTTTCTATATCTGCATCATATGCTTCTTCTGAAATAGTTTTTATTGAATTTATTTCATTTTCACTTTCTTTCTTTTCTATATTAATATAATATTCTTTTTCATCTTCAAATTCACAATTTTTTTCAACAAATTCTCTTAAAGATTTTTGAAATAGCTTTTTAAAATTATTTTTTTTATTGTTTTTATTTATATTTATTTCATTTGAAGAATTAATTAAATTAAATTTATATAATTTGATTTCTTCTTTTTTGAATTTATTTCCTTTTTCTTCTAAATTTATTTTTCTATTTAAATCAAAGTTTTTTATTTTATCAATTTGTGTTTTTATTTGATTAGGATAATAAGAAGGAATAATACAAGGAAAATAATTTTTAAATAAATTTTCTGAAATTTCAGATGAAGATATATCACTAATAATTTTTATTTTTCTATTATTAATTTCATTTTGATTTAAAAGAGAATAATTATTCTTTTTATCTATATATATTCTTTCCATCATTTGTCTTATTGAATTTATTCTTTTTTTTTCTAATTTATTATTATATTCATTTTTTTCTTTTAAATCTCTTATTCTTTTTCTATTTGTTGAAATATTTTCATTTAAATTCAAATTTGGTTTCATTATTTTTATTTTATTTGGTAATATATATCTTCCCTTTGAGTTTTTTCTTTTAATTAATTTTTCTTTTGATTTCTTTTCATATTTTTTTTCTTCTTTTAAATTCAAATCAAATTCAAATTCAATATCAATTTCAATTTCATTGTCTATCATTTATTTTTAATTATTTTTAAAACCCAATTATTAAATATTTATATAATTATCAATGAAAATATATAAGAGTATGAATTTGGAAATATAAAATTAACTTTAACAAAATCATTGGAGGATTTAAATGAGTATAAATGGAATTAATGATAAAGTTTTTGTTGAACATAAAATTAATTCTTTATGAACATTTAATGAAAATTTAAGTGAATTTTGATGAATAAACAAAGTAAAATTAAAGAAATTATTATGATGAATGAAATAACAATTAAGATATGAAATAATCATAATGAAACAATTATTAAAATTAAGGCAATAAAATTATGAAAAAAAAATAAAATAAATAGAAAAAATAAATGAAACAATATTCCTAAATAAAAAAATTAAGAAAATAATAAATAAATAATTAATATAAACATTTTTATGAAAAATAATGAAATTGATTTCAAAAATAAATATAAGAAAATTATTGGAATATTCGAATTTAATTTCTTAAACATTCCTGAAAAAAGTAAAGTGCAAATAAATTTTTTTGAGCATTTCTTCATAATAAAATTTTTAAAAGAAACAATAAAATTAGAGACAATAGATAAAATATTACATCCAATAAAAAAAATATCAAATTATTACATAATAAACTATACTTTAATAAAAGATCTTTTTATTTCAGAATCAAATATAAAATTAATTTTAAACAATTTAAAAGATCTTTCAATAATAACAATAACATTAAGTAAATTAGAAACTATAGGAAAATTGTTTAATTCAAAAATATCAAAAGAAGGATTAAAAATATTAATTTATAAAATTAAATATTCAATAATTCATGAAATGAGATATTTAAAAGAATTAATTTCAACAATGATAGATTTATTAGAAGAATGTTCAAGTAATAAAAAAAGTTCTAATCCAATGATTGAAGAAATATTATTTCAATCATATATTATAGGAAGAGAATTTTATGATAAATATATGTTTCAATTAAAAAAAAATATAAAAATAAAAGAGACATTAAATAAAAATATTTTAGATAAAATTGAAGATATTAAAAATAATGAACCAAGTCATAATTATTCTGAAGTTAATGATTTTTCTTTAAATAATATTAATATTGATACTAATAATCAAACTTTTGATAATTCTAAAAATCAAACTACAGTTGACAATGAACAAAATGGAAATAGTAACAATAATACTTTTGATTTAATGATGAATCAATTTAAAACCAAAACAGGAAAAAATATTTCAGAAAGTATAAAATTATTTTTTATTATATTAAAAAAAGATTTTAATGAAATCGATAAAAATGAATTATTTAGACAAAAAACAGTATCTTATCAAAATAATAATCATATTCAAAATGCTTATTTTAAACAAAATTGTTTATTTTATCAATTAAATAAAATATCTACATTGAATCCTAATTATAATAATAATAATGATTTTGTAGAAGAATTTAATGAAAATAAATCAAGTAAAACAAATAAAATCCCAAAAGTTTCTCAAAATAAAATTAAAAAGACTAAAAATAATAATGGAAACAATGATATTAATATTGATTATATAATTCAAAAATGTTGTAAAAAACATTCTTTTCTTCCTCCTAATGATAGTTTTAATATATTTTTTAATACTACTGAAATTATTCAAAGAAAATTTTTTGAATTATTTTTAAATGAATTTATTGGAGATATTTTTGATTTTAAAAAAGATAATGATAATTTAATTAAATTAGACTCTTTATATGAAATATTTATTTGTATTAGAAGGTTAAAAAAAATTATTTTCAATGAAACTAATTATAATCTCAATTTATAGGATTGTAAAAAATTTTAAAAATAAAAATAAAGTAAATTTATTAGAGTAATTAAATTTGCGTTAGGAATATTATGTAATAATACTCAAAATAAGTAATGTTCAAGAAAAAAGAAATATAAATAATATATAAAAATAAAAAATATATAAAAATAAATCTATTATTTAATAAAATCAAAATTAAAAATATTTCAAACTATTATAATTTTAAAAATAAAAATAACCCAGAAAAATTTTAAATTTTAAAAACCAAAAAAATAAATAATTTAAAATAAATAATAAAACATAGAATATATTTAATATAATCACTCAAAAATTACAAGAAAACCAAATAAAGAACAGCATTTTTTATTTAAATTAATTTAAAAAAAAAATATAAAAAAAAGAAATGAAACGAAAAAAAAGAGAAAAAAAAAATTTAAAAAATAAAAAATATTATCACCTAAGGAAAAAAGTTAGAAAAAAGAGTGAAGAAAATAGTGATATTATTGATATATCATATATAGATAAAAATGAATTATTAAAAATAAATGAAAATGAAAAGAATGAAATATTAATAAAAGGTTATTTAATTTATAGAACAACTTTTAATCAAATTGAAATAATAGGTAATTGGATTTATGATAATAAAGAACAACCAGTTTCTTATTTATTAAATAAACAAAATAATAATTTAGCTTATAAATTATTAAAATATGAAATTAAAAATTCAAATTATAATTTTAATATAAATAAAAACATTCAAGGAGATTATTTTTATCTAAATATTGGAAATAAAAATATTACTCAAATTCTAATTATTGATAACGATAATATTCATCAAATAATAACTCCTTTTTTTAGTGGACAATATATAGGATATTATATTAATAATGATAGGACAATTGAAGAAGAATTTTTTTTAAGTTTTTTAAATGATGATTATTTTAATCAAATTAAAATTATTGGTTATGGACATAATGATAATGGTGATTTTAATATAAATGGTAATATTCATTTTTATAAAGACAAAATTGAAATGATTACTAAAAATAGGAATCAACCTTATAATACTAATAATATATATTCTCCTAATTATGGAGCAATATATTTAGGAGAAATAAAAATGAATAAAATTCAAAAAATAAATTAATTTTTAAAAAATATTTAATTTTATTTAAAATATAAATTATAATTAATAAAAAATTTAACAAAAAAAATGAAATTTAAAAACAAAAAAATTAAATTAATTCTTTTTCTTCAATAACTAAAGATTCATTTTATTTTAATTAAATTTAATCCTTAAATCTCCAAAATAGCTTTTTCTTTTCTATTCTTTATTTAACTAAAAATTTAAAGCTTCATCTCTTTGTTCTCAATTCATTCTTAAAATATAATTAGCAATAAAACTAGGTTTAAATATCCTCTATATTCAATAATAATAATAGTTCATTTTTATTTTTAATTAAATGAAATATATTTTTTATTTGTTCTGCTATTTTTTCAGTTAAATTTTACATTTCTTTAATTATTATTTTATCAATTCTAAAAATAATATATATAAAAATAATCTATTCCTCAATCTTTAATTTTTTTGAATAATATAATTGATCAATGTAATTTATTGATGTTATATATGTATTTATTCATATATTTCTTTTAATATAAGAGATGTCTCTTCTTGATTTAGGAAACATAAAATTAATGATTTTGTGTTTTTTTAATTGATGAAATGTGAATAAAGGTACATTTGAATTAAATTATGAGAATACTACATTTTTTTAATTTTTTTTTAAAATGTATTTTTTTATTTTAAATTTAAAAAATTAAATTTGGACAATCTTATTGTAAAAAAAGTTTAAAAATAAAAAAAATTTATATTTTTTTACTTATTAAAATGTGATTTAAATTATCCTTTATATATATATAAAAATAATAACATATTCAAGAAAAATATTAAATTTTAATATATATTTAATATTCATTTTCCTAGTTAACAGGTTTATTACGTAACATTAAAGCAGAACAACAAGTATTAAAACTATTTTTTTTATTAAAATTTCCTTTTTTTTTTGTTCTTGACAAAGAATGATTTTTAGGAAATTTTTTACAATTGTCAATTTTAGTAATATCTGTTTTTTGAGCATATTCATTATATATTTCTTGTTTTTTAAAGAAATTTAATCCAGGAGAAAAATTATAATTATCATTTATTTTAGGTTTAAAAGTATATTTTTGTTCAAAATCTTTTTTTAATTTATCTAATTTTTTTTGAATATAAGGATTTTGATATTCATTATTATTTTTATTAAGTAAATAAATATTTTTTTGTTTCTTTTTTTTAGAAGAATCTTTTTTTTCTTTTACTTCATTTGATAAATCTTGAGTTTCATTAATTTGATATTGAGATATTTCAAACATACTTTTATTTCTTAAAGGCCGAAAATTTTTATTTATTTTAGGTTTAAATAAATATTTATCTTTATCATTTTTTTCTAATTTACTTCTAATTTTTTGTAATTTTTCATTTCTTAAATCTCTTTCTTCAATACCTCTTTTATATAAATATTCTCCATAATTCATTTTTTTTCCTTTATCATTATTTTCGCTATGTAAATTATAATGAATAAAATTATTATTAATATTATTGAAATTAGTTTTTAAACTTTTAATATTTTTCTTATCTTCAATATTAGTAAAATAATTTTGACCATCAAAAGTGAATCCTAAATTATTTATTCTATAACTAAAATTATAAGGTCTTTTTGGTAATTGTTTATTAATTTCAACTTCTTTATATAATTTATTAAATATATTTTGACTTTTACTTTTAGAATGATTTCGACTTAAACTTCTATTATTTTTTTTTTTAGAAGATCTTTGAGTAATATTAATTAAATTACCTGAAGTATATGATTTAATATGTGAATATTCTTTATTTTTTGAAAATGAAGGATCATAATAATAATCTTTTTTACCTTCTAATATTTCATATTGAAATAATTTATTATTTTTATATTTTGTTGTTAAATTTGATGGTGATGATGGTAAAGGAATATGTTTATGATTACTTTTCTTATTTGTTGATATTCTATTTATTTGCTTTGTTAATTGAGATATATCTTGTAATTGAATATTATTATTTGTTGTATTTGTATTTGTTAAATTTCTATTTGTTATACTTATATCTAAATTTGATGATAAGTTATATATTAAATTTTCCTCTTTATTTGTTTTAAAAATGTCTTTTCCACTTAAAAATATATCTATACTCTTTTCTACTAATATATTATTATTACTAAAATTATTATTTCTTCCTGTCTTATTTGAAGTTATATTTAATTGATTTGATAATTCTTTTTCTATATTTATATTATTATCTTTTAATTTCTTATGGTTTTTCATTACTTTTTCAAATTTTTGTGATAAAAATTTATTTGGAAAATCATTATCAATTTCATCTAAAATTAAATGATGTTTATTTGAAATATTATTTATTTGAGAAGGAGAATTTCTATTAGTTTTTGATATATTATTTTTAATATTATTTTCTATTTTTTCACTTGAAAAATCTTTAATTAATTTTTTTGTTTTTTCATTTCTTTCATATAATAAATATTCTTCTCTTTCTTTTTTATCTTCTTCTTCTAAATTTTTTTTTTTTTCTTCTAAATCTTTTTTTTCATTTAATTCAATAATTTGTTCTTCTTCTAAAGCTCTTATTTCTTCATCTTTTTTTTTTTTTAATTCTAATAATTCATTAATATCAGGATGAGAAAAGATAACATTTTTTTTATTTAAATTTTCATTTAATATATCATAAGGAAACTTAAAAGGAATCTTATTATGAAAATTAATATTTCCTCTAAAATTAAATATTTCTCTTTTTTTATTTTCATTATTTTTATCAAAAATGGAAATTTGATTTTTAATATTATTTTTTTTAATTTCAGGTTTATTAGAATTATTAGAAGAAAGAATAGGAGAAAAACTTTTAATATTATTTTGACTATCAATTCTATTATTATTATTTACAGAATTATTATAATTATCATCAGTGAAGCACTTATTAATATTATTATTAGAAACTTTGGAAATTTTACCAAAATTAAAATAATTAAAAAAATTAAAATTTTTATGCTCATTAGATGTATTATTAAAATTTTCTATAAATTTTTCTTTCAAAATATTTTGATCTTGTGATAATTCTTTTATTTCTTCTAAACTTTGAATTTTTTCATTTTTTCCCTTTGGAGAATCACAAGAAGAAGTATTTGATATTAAATTTGAATCTGCTGAAGTTCTTGGATCTTTATTTGTTCTTACTGAATTTGTTATATTTGCACTTTCTACTTTCATTGTATTATTATTTGATACTGTTATTGAAGGATTATTATTTTTCTCAACATTTTCTTCTTTGTTTTTATTTATTTTTTCTTTTTCTATTAAATTTATTATATTATTTTCTTTTTTTTCAAAATTAAATATTTCATCTTTTGAATTTAATAATTTTATTTTATTATTATTGTTATTATTTAAAATGTTATTTATTTTTTTTTCTGATTCTAAACTTGAATAAATATATTCTTGAGATGATAATTTATTTTCACTTTTTTTTTCATTTATATCTTTTTTAAATAAATCTTCTTTACTTTTTTCAATTGAATTAAGAGTTTTTTCAGTTATAACATTTTCTTCTTCGACTTCTTGAATAGAATTATTAGTCATTTCTTCTAAATTTGAATTACTTTTGAATTTCATTAACAAAGTTTCAATTTCAGAATTAATATATTTCATAGATGCAAAATCTAAATTATTAACTTTACAAAAATTAAATGCTAATTCAGTTGGATCTGAATCAGGATATATTTTTATTTTTTTATATTTTCCTTTTTCAAATTCTAATGTCATTATAAAAAATGGTTGTTCAGATTCCTTTTCATTATCTAAATATTCATTTATATTATTATTATTATTTAAATTTTCATTTTTTAATATATATTCTTTTTGATTTTTAAAGTTTATATTTTTAATTTTTTCATTTTTTTCTTCTAATAATTCCTGCATTTCTTATGTATTTTAATTTAAAAATAAAGGAAATAAAAAAATAAAAATTAATTGAGAAATATTATAATTTTTTTAAAAATAAATATTGAAATCATCTTAAAACATAATTATATTGCTTGTAGAATGAATAAAGCTCAAATTGAAGTAACATGAAAATTTATATAATCAACAAATATTTGGAGATTATTTCAATATTTTACTTTTATTGAATTTAAAAAAGAAAAAAATTGAAAAAACAATTAGAAAAAAAATAAAATAAAAAAATTAAAAAAAAACAAATTAAATAATCTATGATAATAATAGTAAAAATAAATGAAAAATTCATTGAAAATACTTTTTTCAATATTTCTTATACATAAAATTGAAATAACATTAGAAGGAGAAGTAGGAATAGATGATGATATTTTAGAGAAAATAGAATCAAGTGGATATCAAATATGTGATATAAATGATAAATTTTATCAAGATTTTTGTAACAATGTATTTATAATAGCAGATATAAATCAAGAAGACAAAGTAAAACATTTTTATTCAAATGATACTATGTGTTCAACAAAAATTTCAGGAAATATTCCTGTTTATCCTAAAGGATTAAATAAAATGCTAAATTTTGATGTTTTTAATTGTTTTTCTTTTTCAATGAATATTGGATTTCTTATTTCTTTTATTATTTTAATTGCACTTATTGTTCTTTCTTTTATTTTCTGCTGTTGTGAAATTCATTATACTAAAAGTTTAATTTATAAAACATTACCATCTAATCCTCCTAAAGAAGGAGATAAAAAAGAAGGAGATAAAAAAGAAGGAGATAAAAAAGAAGGAGAAAAAAAAGGAGGAGAAAAAAAAGAAGGAGAAAAAAAAGAAGGAGAGAAAAAAGAAGGAGAAAAAAAACAAGAAGAAAATAAAAATGAAGAAAATAAAAATAATGAAAATAAAAATGAAGAAAAAAAAGAAGAAGAAGAAAATAAAGAAAATGAAAATAATGAAAATTTAGAAGAAAAAGAGGAAAATGATAATATTAATGAAGAAATAAAGATTGAAGAAATAAAAGAAAAGCATTATAAAGAAAAAGATTTTGAAAAATATAATCCTCCTGAAAAAGCAGATTATGGAAAATTTAAATTTTTTTTTTTAAGAAAATTTGCACAAGAAATGGAATTTGTTCGTATAATATATTTTCATGAAAAGCATATGAGTTATTCTTTAGATATATCATATTTTTTAATATCAATATTATTTAATTTATTTATTACATGTTTATTATACGGTGATACTTCAGTTCATAAGCAATTTGAATTACAAAAAAAATTAGATTTCATGACAATAATATTAAATGGTATTATTGGAGTTTTTGTTTCAAATATAATAATGTTTTTCTTTCATAAATTAGTTATTTATAATCCTACTTTATTAAATATTTTAGAAGAAAGTCCTAATCATAAAATAAAAGGCTTACAACAATTAAATGATTTCATGTGTTATTTTTATGCTAAAGTTATAATATATTTTATCATTCAATATGGTATTGTAATAATATGTTTTATTTATATTACTGCTTTCTTTAAAAGATATCAAAAATTATCTGTTAATGCTTTAATTTCTTTTATTATTGGTGGTCTTCTTATTGCTGTTCTTTATCTTTTATTTGCTTTAGGTTATGCTATTCTCAGAATTGTTTCTTATTCTAGAGAAAAAAAAAAAAATGATAAAAGAAATGAAATTCTAAAAGTTGAAGATAGTGTTCATGAAATAGAAGAAGAAGAAGAAGAAGAAAATGAAGAAGCCGAAGAAGAAGAAAAAAAATTCGATTCTATTGATAATAAGACTAATAGGGAATTGGAAACAAAAGGTAATTTACCTCCGAAAAAAAAAAAAGTCGTAGTGAATGAAGAAGAAATTTAAATTAATAATATAAATTTAAAAATTAATTAATCACAAAAAAAATTTATTTTTAATTTTCCATAAAAAATATAATTCACATATAAGAAAAAAAATAAGAAAAAATAAAATAAAAAAATATTAAATTACTTATTAAAAGTTAAATAAGCACAATAAAAAATTTGCAAAATTAACAAAAGAAATTTCAATAAGCTTTAATCCTTATTTCAACAATATCATGACTTTTTTTTCAAAATTTTTTTGCATCATTAATGATTATTAAAAATATAGAATTGCAGATTATTACAAAGCATTTATAAAATATGTATGAACATTTTTAATTTTATTTTCATCATCAAGTTTAAAAATAATTGATTCATAATTTTAGTATTTATATTAAATTTCATTTAATAAAGCTATGAAACATGTAAAAGGATTGTGAATATTCAATTCAATTTATTTTATTTAATTATGTGCTCATTTTAATGAAAAGAAAACTTTATTATTGTAATTGAATAATTATATAGATCAATATTAATCATTAAATAAAAAAAATTAAAATCTTCAAAAAAAATAAAAGCATTAAATAATATAAAAATGAACTTTGAACAAGTACCAGAGAGTACCGTAGGAGAATCAAATTTTGAAATGCCTCAATCAAACGAAAATATGGAATCATTTCAAAATAGAGATTTAAATAATAATATATATTTAGAAAAAATGAGTATGTTAAAAGATATGAATTCAAATTCAAATAGAGATCATAATTTAAATCTTGAAGAATTGCGGGATTTCAATGATATGAATAATTTAAATGATATGAATGATTTAAATGATATGAATAATATAAATAACATGAATGATTTAAATAATATGAATAATTTACATAATATGAATTCAAATATAGATTTAAATAATATGATGAATGTTCCAATTGATGAAGAAGAAGTAAAAAGATTAGAAGAAAGAGAAAAAGAAGAAATTGAAAGAAGGAAAAAAATAGAAGAAAAAATCAATTTTGAATTACAAAAAAAAAAAGAATTAAGAGAAAAAGCAAGTGAATATTTAAATAATTTTATGAATGAAAGAAGTGAAAAAATTGCTTTAAAAAAAAAAGAAAATGAAAATAAAGAACTTGAAAATTTAAATAATAAAAAATTATTAAAAGAAGGTAAATTAAATCCTTGGGAAGCTGTTACTGAAAATATTGCTATGAAAGATTCTGAATATAAAGGAAGTAGGGATGTTAGTAGAATGAGAGAAGTTATTATTAATAGAAAAAATGATCTTAAAGATAATGGAAATCAAATTAGTTAATTTTTAAAATAATATATAATAATATAATCAAAATAATAAAAATGAAATCATCTTATATTCTTCTTTATTTTTTTTATAACTTTTATTCAAAAAGCTTATGTTTATTTTTTATTTAAAAATAAAAAATTATTTTATTTAAAAAAGTGAAAAAATATTTTTTTTATTTTAAATATTTATTTATTTATATATTCTTTAAACATACAATTTCATTTAAAATAAAATATTTCCAAAACCTAAAAAACTCAATTAAAACTCATTAAAAAATCTTTATAAAAATCATCTATTGAAAAAAACAATTAAAAAACCTTAAAATTGAAAAAAATAATATAAAAACCCAATAAAAACTTTTTTAAAAAACTAATTTTTAAAAAACAATAAAAAAACTTGAAAAATGCAAAAAAATTGCAAAAAAAATACAAAAAAAAAAAAAAAAATGAATAGTGAAAATAAAGATAACATATTAATATCATTAAAAAAGAAAAGACAATGGACAAAAGAAGAGGATAATTTATTATCATCCTTAGTAAAAATATATGATTACAAAAATTGGGAAAAAATCTCAATAAACATTCCAGGAAGAACAGGAATTCAATGTTTGCAAAGATGGAGAAAGATTCTTCAACCTGGATTAGTGAAAGGGCCATGGACAGAAGAAGAAAATGCAAAATTATATGAATGGGTAAAAAAAGAAGGACCGAGAAAATGGAGTTTATGTTCTAAAATTATTCCTGGAAGAAATGGGAAACAATGTTGTGAACATTGGAATAATAGTCTAAATCCTAATGTTAAAAAAGGTTTTTGGACTTGTGAAGAAGATTTTTTAATTTTTATTTTTTATAAAAAATATGGAAGCTGGAAAAAAATTTCACCTATTTTTCTTCATAGAACTGAAAATTCCATTAAAAATAGATTTTATTCCCAATTAAGAAAAATCGCTTCTTGTAATTTTTATAATAATAATAAACAATTTTGTAAAAAATTCAAATTGAAACAATTACTTAATTTTTTTGATTTTGCTTTGTTAAAGGCTAAAGATAAATTTCTTCATGATAAAAATATGAATGAAGAACAATTAGATAAATTTATTGAAGAAGTCGAGCAGAAGTTAATTCAAAAAAATAATAGTTTTAAGTTAAATCAGGATTTAATTAAACAGTTTTCTTTGGATTTTATTAGGAAAAATAATAATGATAATATTAAAAGTGATTATAAAATAAATAATAATTTAAATATTTATAATAATTCATTTATTAATCAGAATAAAAATATAATAAATAATTGTAAAAATTTTATTGATAATGAAAATAATATAAAAAATAATGAAAATTTTGAGAATAAAAGTTTAAATTTATTTAATTCTCAAGAACAAAATAATGAAGTTCTTGAAAATTTAGAGAAAGAAATTTATGAAAAAAATGATAAAAATAATATTAATAAAGAAAATATATTAAATGAAAATTCAATGAGTGATAATAAAATAGGAAATGATCAAAATATAATTCCAAATAATTCAAATTCAATATTTCCTTGTTTTTCTAAAACAAATAATTTGAATGTTGTTGATAATAATATCAAATCTAATGATAATAATGTTGTAAATATTTTAAGCCAAAGTGATTTGAAATATAAAAATATTATGGATACTTTAGGAGAATTAGAACACAAAGTTCAAGAAACTTATAAAGCTGTTAAGTCTAAAATAAATTCTATTTATTATAGTAGTTTAAAGTAAAGGAAAAATGTTTTATAATTTATATGTTGGTAATTATATAATTATATATATAAAAAAGCAAAGAAATATCTACTTTTTACTCTTTAAATTAAGTTTTTTTTATAAATTAATACAATAAATTATTCTTTTTTAACACATAAATTTTAATAAACAGTAAAATAAATTTATTCATATTTAATAAAATATTATAATTGAACTAAAAATTAAAAAAAAAAATAAACTATTAAAAAACTAAAATTTATATTTCATTTAAAATATTATAAACAAAATCTTGTAATTTAATAGCAGAATTTTTGTCAAATTTTTCACCATTTATTTCATTATTTGAAATAACTTTTAAAGCAATAACAGGAATATTTTCTTGTATAGAAATATAATAAATCCCATAAGCTTCCATTTCTTCACATAAACTATTATATTTTTCATTAAAATAATTAATTCTGTCTATTTCTTTATTCCAAATGTCACCGCTTGAAATAATACCTTTAATTAAATTAATATTATATTTAATTCCAACTTTTTCAATTAATTTAATTAAATTTTCATCTCCTTTTAATTTAATTAATTTATTTTCAGAATCAGAAATAAAATTAGTTATATTCCAAATAAGAGAATTACTCCCTTCATTTAATTTTTTAAAAGGAGTTATTATTGAATTCATATTAATAATTTCTTCTCCTATTATTAAATCACCTATTTTTAAATTTTTTTTATGTGCCCCTGCAGTTCCAATATTTATTATTTTATTTGGATGTATTTTTAATATTGCTTTTGTAGTAGAAATTGAACTGTTTATTTCACCAACTTGAGTTAATAAAAAATAAATTTCATTATTTTTTATATTTGTTTTATAACATTTATATCCTTTTATTTCTTCTTCTGTTATTTTTTCAAATTTTAATATCAAATAATTTATTTCATTTGGCATTGCTGCTAATATTAATATTTTTTCATTCATATTTTTATAGAATAAATAATTTATTAAAAAAATAAATTTTTTTTATTTTTTTCGGTCTTAATAAAAACATTAAAGCAAAATTTAATGATTTGATTAAATAAAAAAAAATCCAAATTTCCATTTTTTGAAAAAAATAATAAACAAAAGAATTAAAGAAATCATATACAATTTAATATAAGAACCATTATTAACACCAATAGTAATAAAATCATTTTAATGTTTTTAGTCATAACTATATTTAAACTTATAATAAAATTTATAATCTTTATATCTGGATCTCCAGAAATATCATCAGGAGAAATAAAACATCTAATTTTATTACTTCCAAAAGCATAATTTAATATTAATAGAACTTTATATGTGGAATTATCTAAATAAATTGATGAAAAAAATCTTTTGAAATTCTATCAATAAATGTTATTTCTATTATTCTTTTATCTATTTTTATTTAATCTAATTAGACATATGGTTCTGTTTCATAAAAATTTAACTCTAATGATGATATTGTTATTATTAATATGAGTGTTAATATTTTTTTCATTTTTGTTATTTTTTTAATGTATTTTTTTAATATAATTTAAATTTGAATTTTTTTATTTTAGTTTAATTGCTTTTATTAACATTTTCTGTTATTCAAAATTTTTCATTTTTATGATATATTTTTAAAAATTATTTAAAATAAAAATTTTAATTTATATATTGGTAATTCTATCATTATATATATAAAAAAGCAAAGAAATATCTACTTTTTACTCTATAAATTAAATTATTTTTTATAAATTAATACAATATATTGTTCTTTTTTAACACATAAATTTTAATTATTAAAAAATTTAAAAAAACAAAAAAAAAGAGAA
This sequence comes from Isotricha intestinalis, assembly GCA_023807065.1. Lineage (NCBI taxonomy): Eukaryota > Ciliophora > Litostomatea > Vestibuliferida > Isotrichidae > Isotricha > Isotricha intestinalis. The sequence goes on from JAJJLU010003718.1 coordinate 17,281, forward strand.
ATAAAAAATACACTTTCAGATAAAAAACATATTAATATGTAAAAAATTATTATATATTAAATATTCTATTATTAATTCATTTATTATTAAATTTTCATCTGTTAATTTTGACTTTGGTTTATTATCTGATGATTCTATTACTTCAAATATTGATTGTCTCATTAATGCTCTTATTTGATTTAATACTCTTCTTTCTTTTAATGTTTATTTTAATGCATCTTTTAATTCATTTATATTTGCCATTTTTTTTAAAATATTGTTTTTATTTTTTTAAATTTGAAAAATATTTTTTTAATATATTTATTATTTTAAATAATTTTTATCTTTTATTTATTTAATTTATTTTAATTTATTTTTTTTTATTTATCATATAGGTAATAAACTTTTTTAAGGAAATTATCTATACTTTCAATATCTTTTTCATCACTTGTTATTTCTTCAAGTTTTTCCATTATATCATTTTTATCAGGAGTTTGTTGAATTTGTTTTAAAACAATAAGAGATAAACATCCAATTAACAATTGAATATTAATTTTAGATAAATTAATTAAATTAATAATAAATTTCAAAACTTTTTCAAGTAATTTTTTATTAGTATCATAAACAGACATATAACCTAATGATAGTAATAATAAACATAAAGTTCCATCACTCATTTCTTTAGAAACAGATAATAAAAAATCAATATTCATAAAAATATCTTCAATAACTTTTTCATATTGTAATAATATTTCATTATAAACTTTTTCATTAAATTCTTTATAACATCTATATTTATTGATAATTTTTCCAAGTGGTTTAAGTAAAATTAAAGCTTCATCTTTTTTTAATTCACTAATCATTCCAACTAAATTTTTTTTATGTAAATTTAATTTATTTAAATCTCCATTAAATATTTCAATAAAATTATATAATTTTTCACTAGTATTACTTTGAAAGTCAATTTCACTTTTTCTATCTTCTTTTAAAAATTGAGTATAAGAAGTTAATAAAACAATAATAGCATCATAAGGTAATTCACTATGAGAAGGTAACCACATTTTCACAGTATTAAATTGTTGTGTTATAGTATTTTCTTTTAAATTTTGCCCATAAAATCTAATTAAATCACTTAAAATATCCATTTCAAATAAAGCACTTAAACCAAATCTTAAATTAATTTTATTTTGAATTGATTTTAACAAATCATTTGCAGCAACATCAGCTCTTGGATAATATTGTAATAATCTAATAATATTTTCACCTGCTTTAATTTGATATCTTTCTCTATTTTGATTTTGAGTTGTTTCTGTTAATGTTTTTATAAAAACACTTTGTAATTGAGGTGAAATACCTTTTATGTCATCTTTCGATTTTGTTATTAATAATTTTGTTATATCCATTAATTTTTCTTTTATTTCTGGATATATTTTTTCTCCTAATATTCTTATTATTGGTCCTACAATTTTCATTATGTAAGGCTTTAAATTTTGTCTTGATGAATGATTTATCACTTGAAAGATTAATTCACATGAAAGTCCTTTTTCATCTCCAAATAATAATCCATTTTGAATTGTAAATAATAAATTTTCCATCATATTTTTAAATTTATTTGTTAATATTTCTTCTGTTTGTTCTTCTGTATGATTTAAATTATATTTTTTCCTTAAATTTTCTAATCCATTTAAAATGGATTTTATTATTTCATCTACACTTGGAGTTTTATCTGTTTTTTCTACTAAATTTTTTATTATTATTCCTACATTTTTTGTCACTTCATCATTATCAAAATATAATAAATCAGTACATTTATTTACTAATTGACCAATAATACCTAATAAATCTTGTTGAGATTCTTCACAAAATTTATATATTAATTCACTTAAGTAATATTCATATTGTTCATTTTTAGGTTTATTTTCATCAATTTCATTTCCACTTCTTCCTTCTAATTTTTTTTGAATTTTTTCCAAAAAATCTAAAAACAAATATAAAGAGTCTTCGTCGATTTTTTCTGTAATAGAAACAATAGTTTGAATACTATGAATAGGAAATTTAAAGAAAGTTTCATATAAATTATTATATAACCCAGTTAATTCAGCTTTATCATTATAATAAAGAGAAATTTGTTTAGAAATCATAGTTCCTAAATCAAGAAAACCTTCTTCATAAGGTTTTCTAAATATTTCCCCAATAGCATTATTAATAATATCACCTTCTGAAATTTCTACTAAATAAGCAACAATTTCTAATATTTTTTTTTGTTCTTCTGTTGATTTTCCTCTTGCTTGCTTCATAACATTAAAAACTAAATTTCTTGACATATTTCTATCATTTACTTTTGAAGATATTGTATATACAATTTTTGCTATATTACGTCTTACTAAGGTAAATTCAGTAAATAAATTTTCATTTATTATTTTTAATATTTTATCTTTATATGTATTTGTTAATTTTTCTGATATTTCAGTTACTGCACAAAGTAATATTATAAATGAAGGAGAAACTATTGTTTCATTATCTTTTTGCTCTAATATTGTTTTTTTTATTAAAGGTAATAATTCCATAAAAAATTTATCTGAAAATTTACTTGCTAATAATTTAACATTTTGAGTTGCTATATCTGAAGTTTCTTCATCTTGATCTATTAATAATCTCATTAATTCTTCGTATATATTTTTTAGTATTTTAGATAAATATTTTGGAATATTATCAACATAATCTCTCCAAATCATATTTGCTATTGTTGAAGTATTTCCTGATTGATCACTTTTTAAAATAAAAGTATATGTTAAAATTTGATCTCTTTTTTCTTTTGGAAAATAATCAGAACTTTCTTTAGAAAATTCATTATTTAAATTATTAATTAAAGTCTTAATTAAAGCAATAGAAGAATTTCTAATTCTCCAATTTTGATCAAATAATCTAATTAATAAAGGTTGAATTAAATCATTAGTATTTTTCTTAGCAAATAATTTAATACAAATTTCAAATATTTTATTACTAACATTTCTAACATTTTCATGTTCATCACTGAAAGATTCAATAATTAAAGGGAAAATTAATTCGAAATATTTTTCGAATTTATCACCTAAACAACCTGGTAAAAAAACAAAAATAGAAAGATAACCTTCTTTGACAATATGATCTCCTTCTTGAATTTTATTGATTAATCTGATTAGATGTTTATCAATATAATTATCTCCAAAACTAATTAAAATTTCAGCATAAGCTTGAGCAGCACCAGATCTTTGAACAGTATCAGTTTCTTTTTCTAAGAAAGAAACAATCCATTTAAGCATATCTTCTAAATAATTTGGTCCTAAACATTTTGTTAAAGCTCCAATTGCTTTTGCTATTTCATTTCTACATTTTGGATTTCCATCAAATAAAGCGCTTTTTAAATCTGGTACTATTATATCTGAATATTGTAATAAATCCTTATTATTTGATACTAATAAATATATACTTCCAATTATATGGGATGCATTTCTTTTTAATTCATTATTTAATCCTCTTAAATTATAATCTATTATTGGAATTATTAATGCTAATGATGGAGGATCTAAATAATGATTAAATTGAGTTTCTAATAATGCACTTAATGCATTTTTACTATTATCAAAAGGATTACTAATAGCATCTATTAATATAGATGAAATATTTACTATTTCTGGATTTTTAATTGCTGAAGCTATATCATTTAATACTTGAATTGCTGTTTCTTGTACTTTTTCATGAGGATCTTTTAATACTTGCATTATTTCCTTTATTACTTTAGGTATATATATTGTTAATTGTTTTGGAGCACAAAATGCAAATTGACCTAAAATTTCTATATTTGCTACTTTTCCTTTCCAATTCATTTCATGTAAATCTTTTATTAAATTTGGCATTATTTGATTCACTCCATATCCACTCAATTCTTTCATCATTCCTTTAAAACATTCTTGTGCAGTTTCTCTTACTTTGTTCTCTTTATTTGTTATTAAATCACATATTTGAGTAAAATTTTCCACAAAATATGGTTCATATAATTTCTTTAATGTTTCAAATAATATATTTATCATATATATTCCATTTATTTTCTCATTTATTGATGATTTTGAATCTATGTTTTTTAATATTATATCATTTATTTCTTTTTCTTTATATAAACTTATTCCAAAACATTTTATTAATCCAGATAAACAATATAAATCTCCTAAATTTACTATATTTTCCTTAAGGTCTTTTATTTTGGTTATTAATTCTTCAAAAATGTTTTTTGTTTTTTCAGAAATATCTGATGATATATATTCAAAGTTTCTAAATAATAAATACAATATTTCTCTATTTTCCATTTTACGAGCCATTGATAATAAAGTATCAAATAATATTGATTTTTTTTCATTAAATTGTTCTTCATGTAAAATTCTAACTAATAATGAATTTAACATCATTAATATAATTTTTAAATTACTAAAATTTATATCATCAATATTTTTTTCTTGAATACTTGTTAAAGAATTTTCTATACTTGATAATATATTTTCTATTATTTCTTTTTCTGGAATTGAATTTATAAGGTTAAATATTGTATTATTTATATTTTCAAAAATTGAATCATCAAATTCTTTATCAGAAACTTTTATTAAGAAATCTAAAATATCTTTTTTTTTATTTGATGAAAATAATTCAATACTTTCATCAATAAAATCTAATAAAATAATTCTTAATTTAGGATAATTATCATCATTAATTTCACTTTCTTCATTTTCTTCTTCTTCTTCTTCTTCATTTTCATTTTCATTTTCTTTTTCTTTATTTTTAATTCTTAATTCATTAACTTCTTCAATTTCTTTTTCATAAAATTTTTCAAACTTATCTAAAATTTTTTCAGTCAAAGAAGGAATCAAATGAACTAAAGCTCTAATAGCTTTATTAACAGTATCTTTTTCTTTATGATTAATCATAGATAATTTAAAATCATCTGAATTAATAAAATCATCTGTAACAATCATATTATATTTATTCCATATTTTAATTGCTAATTCTTGTAAAGTTTCATTTTCTTCAAAACATATTATAAATATTTTATTTTGTAATGATTGATATTTATTTATTGAATTCATATTTATATCAATAATTCCTTTTAAAAAAGAATATTTTGAAATGTATTCATATTCTAATAAATAATTTGATAAAATTAAGAAATTTTCTTCTGAAGCATTTTTAAAAAATAATTCTAATAAAATTGCCATATTACTTCCTGTATAATTACTTTTTAATAATGACATTAAAAGATATGAAATATCATTATAATTTAAAGAATGTAAATTTTTTAAAATTGATATTAAGTTTTCAACACTTTCAGTTGTGTCTTCTATGTCTAAATTTGTATTTAAAACAATATAAAATAAAATTCTAATTATTATAAAATCAAAATAATTAAATGTTTTTTCTACTTCTTCTTTTGTTTGATCATTATTTTCATAATCTTTAAATAAATCAATAAATTTTGAATTAAATTTGGATATTAAAGAAGTATTTTCTTCATAATTTTCATTGAATATTTCATTTTTTTTATTTGATTCTAAATACATTAAATTTGAAAATTCAATTGCAAATTTTTTTGTTAATGGATTTTTTTTGAAATAATTTTTAAATAAAGTCTTTAAAAGATCTTTACAGAAATTTACTTTTAATAAATTCCATAATATTTCAAAAGCAAATTTAATATTTTCTTTTGAATTATATAATGTAATATCATTTAATAATTCAATAATAACTTTTAATCTATTTATTGTAAAAATAAGATTATATGCAATTTTATAACAATAAGAAATTAAATAAGTTTTATATTCTTCAACATTAACTTTCTGAGGTTCATCTTTATTTTCTTTTTTAACATTTTGATTTTTTTTATTTTTATTTTGATTATCTTTTTTTTGATTTTGATTTTTATTTTTTTTTCCTTGATTTTTTTTTGGATTTAAAATAACTTTTTCTTCTTCAATTTTTAATTCTTCAACAGGAATAATAATATTATAAGTATTTTTATAATTTTGTTCATTTTCTTTTAAAGTTTTAACTAAATCTACTAATTCATATTTTTTAATCAAATCAATATTTTTATCATAATATTCTACCATATTATCAATAAATTGAAATTTACTGAATTCAAATTTACCAAATAAATTTTTGATTAATATATTACTTACCTTTGTTTCCTTAAAAATTTTTTGAATTAACATATTACAAGAGTTTACCATTGCTATATTTTTTTTTGAAAATAATCCTAAATCACTAAATATAAATTCACATATTGATTCTATATTATTTTCAATTCTTGAAATTAATTTTTCTTTTGTTTTTTCATCTTTATAAAATTTATCTAAAAACATATTTTTATTGTGTGATTTTTTATTATTAATATTTGAATCAAGATACATATTTGGAATATGAATTAAAATTAAAAATTTATGAAAAGTTTTATCATCCATTTCTTCATTAAAATATTTTTCAGAATATTTTTCTAGAAATAAAGAAACTCTTTTAAAAGAATTATATGGAATTTTATTTGAATCAAGTGTTAAAATTAATATAAAAATAAAATCTAAGAATTTTTCACTTAAAATTTCATTTTCAATTAAAGAATTAATTAAATCTTTAAATACAATTAAATCTGCTGTTGTATATATTTTTTTAAAAGATAAATAACTTAAAATTTTAATAAATTTATTTGACATTTTTATATCAATTTCTTTATCATTATTCATTAATGATTCTTTATCATCAATTAAAATTTTAAAAATTAAATATAAGCAAATAATATCAATTTCTTTTAATTCATTATATTGTTCTTGAAATAATTTAGATGAAGAAATACTTTTAAAAATTGTGTTAATATAATTCTCACTTTTTTTTTTTAAATTTTCATCAAAATTATTATAACATAAAGTAAAAGCGGTCACTGTTAATAAATTATTATTTAATTTATCACTAATTTCAGTATTTTGATCTTTAAGGAAAGATAATAAATTATTAGAAATATTTTTATCAAATTTATAATTAAATTTATAAACACAAATAGCTCCAATTACAAATATAAAAGAATGATAATTTGACAAAGATTTATTATCTATTATTGAACAAATATTTAATCCAATATTTTTTTGTTCATTTTCATTACTTTTTTCTTCTTCTTTTTCATTAACATCATTACTAAATAAAGCTGAAATAAAATCTGAGAAAATTTTATCAAAAAAAAAAGCAAAATTTTCAGAATAAGAATCAGAAAAATGAGATAATATATATAATATTGTATTAGAAATTAATTTATCCGAAAAAAGAATATTTTTATCTTTTGAATTTTTAATTTTAAAAACAGAAACAATATAATAAATAGTATATCTATAAAAAGATTTTTGGTCAACTGGAAAAGTTTTATTTAATAATATTTCTAATATTTTAATTCTATTTGAATTATTTGCAATATTATCAAAACAAGAAAAACATAAATTATCATTTGTATTATCTTTAGGAAAAAAAAATGAATTAAATTTAGAGAAAAGAATATTTGAAACGAAATCATCAGTACACTCAATTCCTTTTTGTATAAGAATATTATATACAAAAAGAATATTTTTACTATTTCTATTTAATAATAATTCACATCCTGGGATAATTTCATTAAAAAATAAATTAGATTTAATATATTTTAAAAATTTACTTAAAATTCTTTCATGAATTAAATTTTTATCTTTTTCACTATCATCAAGTATTTTTTCTTTAAAATAATCTGAAAAAATTTTTGATAAATTTTCTTTTTCTTCTTCTTTTAAATTTTTAATCGATAAAGCTAAACCACAAATATAAATTGTATAAATATTTTTGGATTTTTCTAACATTTTAATTAAATTATTTATATATTCATTATCACTTTTATATTTTCCTGATAAAAAGTGTTCTAATTTTTTTTGTTCTTTATCTTTTAATCTAAAAATAAAATAACCTAAAATAACTTTTATCATTATTAAAGAACTTTTTTCTTTTTTTATTTCTGATAATATATTTAATTCACTTAAAAATGCTCCTTTTAAAATAAAAAGCATTCTTGAATTTTTAATTTTAGTTTTTTGAAGAATATCCATAAATTCATCTAATTTTTTTTTCTTTCTTAAACTTTCTAAAATATTAAAAATTTCTTTTTCCATTTTTCTATTTAAAAAAGGAATATTCGAAGTTGATAAAACATTTGATAATGAACTTACTTTTGATTGATTATCTAATTGTTTTGATTCTAATATTTCTTCAATATCATTTAATAATTTTATTGAGATTGAATGTAAATTATCATCTGTATTTTCGTCAAATTCTTCATTATAATTTATTTCACTCTTTGACATTTTGGATAAATAAATATAATAAAATAAATAAATATTTTTAATTTTAAACATTCATTAAAAAAATATTGAATTAAAATTAATTTCAATAAAATGAATTTTTATATAATCATATAAAGAATAAATTTATATCTAAATATTCAATAAAAATAAAAATTTCATTATCATTAACACAAATACAATTAATTTCTTTTTTATGAGAATATGTTTTTGAAAACCATATATTTTAAAAGAAATCTCTTAAAAATCATCACCAATTCAAATAAATAGTATTTAAACTTAATTTATAAAAATAATTAATCTAATTAATATCAATAAATTTAAATTTTTTTTAGACTTTAAACCATGATTTTCTTTTTTAAATAAATTAAATTAATTCATATATTCAATTAAAAATTGATTATCATTAATAACACAAATAGATTGATAATTAAAAAAACATTTAATATCATTAAATTTTTGTTCTTATGTAATTCTTCACCAAAAAAAAATAACAAAAAATTATATTAATAAATAAATAAATAAAGTATAATAATATATATTAATAATTCAAATATTTAATTCATTAAAATTTTTCCAATAAAAAAATAAACACTCCGAACAAAATAAAAAAAATATTAAAAAAAATAAATTTTAATCACTTTTACATTCTAAATCTAAATTTAAAGAATTTCTTAACCTAATTTTTTTATTATTATATTCTTTCAATCCATATAAATCTTTCAAAAGAACACTTTTTTTAATAGAAGAACTATTTTTAAGATTAATAATTTTTTTAGGAGATTTCATTCTATTTTTAAAAATATTTTCTTCATTTTCTTCTCCTTCATTTTTAACAATATAAAAATTATCATTAAAATTTCCATGAATACTTTTTCCTAAAATCATTTTTGAAATAATATCTTCTTTATTTTTTAAAATATTTTTTTGTAAATCTTGAAAAGCCAAATCTTTTTTTTTTTTAAAAAAATAACTTTTTATTTTTTTTATATTTTTATTATTTTCAGTATTAATAATATTTTTACTTAAATATGATTTTTCTATTAAATTTTCTGCAATAATATCATTAACTGAAAAAGTATTTTTATGAATAATATTACTTTTTTTATTTATTGGATTAAATTGAATAGTTTTTAAAGGAGGTAAATTTTTTTTTTCTAATTTTAATTTATTTAAACTATATGGATCTATTTTTTTTTCAATGATAGTATTTCTATTATTTAATAAACTTTTATCAAAATCATTAACAATAGTATTTAATAAATTAAATTTAGAATATTTTTTTTCTTCATAATAATATTTTCTTAATAATTCATTTTCTTCAATATTTTCTTTCCAAAAAATAACATTTTCACTTTCTTTTCTAAATTCTCCAGAAAGAGAATTTTTATTAGTAAATTTAACTCCTTGTAATTTTTGTATCATTAAAATTTTTTTATCAATTTCTATTCTTTTCCAATTTTCAAGAACTTTTTGATAATATTTACAAATATTTTCAAAAATATTATAATTGATAGCAAAGAAATTAGCTTTTTTACTTATACAAATAGCAGAACAAAAATATTTATTATTATATAATAAATCTCCAGTTCCAATAATATCTCCTTTTTTACAATAATTTAAAGGTAAATCTATATTTTTTCCAATATCATCATAATCAATTTTTTCAAATTTAATATTTCCTAATTGAGAAATAATTAAATTTATTTTTCTATGATTTAATTGATAAGCTGTTACTTTAAATTCACCTTCTTGTAAAAAATAAATTTCATTTCTTTCTTGTCCTTGATAAAACAAATAATCTCCCATGAAGATTTTTTTATGAATAAAATAATTCCAATAATTTTGTGAAAAGACAAAAATAGAAATTTGATTAAATAATTTAGAACTAAAGACAAAATCAATATCTTTTTTTTTATTATTTTCTTGAATAACTTTTAATGATTTTTTATAAGAATTAGAGGATAAAATTCCAAAAATAGAATTTTGATTAACAAAAATAGAAGCAGTTCTTTGTTGATCATCACTAATTAAAGCATATTCTCCAAAAGAAGAACCTTCATTTAATTCAGTAACTTTAAAGTATCCTACTAATTTAATTAAATTTGTTTCAAATTTTTCTCTATATATATCTTCTCCATTTATTTCTGATATATATTTTTCTAATGAAAATTCTTCATCTTCATTATTAGTCTTTTCACGATTCTTTTTAAATTGTATTATTAATGGATTTAATAATTCTTCTCTTTCTAATTCTTTTTTATTTTCTTTTTTATTTATTTTTAATGTTTCATAATTTTTATTGTTTAATATATTTTCATCATTTTTTTTATTATTTTCTTCTATTGTTTTTGATATATTTAATTCTTTGTTTAGATTCAATAATTTTTCTTTTGTTTTTTCATTCTCTGTTGATTTTTCAGATATATTTAAATTTTCAGATATTTTATTTACTTTTTCATTCTCTAAAATGTGATTTTCATTTATTTCTTTTTTTTCTAAAGAATTATTATCATTGTTATTTAAATTTAAAGTATTTTTTTCTTCATTTGAAGTATTATTTATATTTGATATATTTCTTGATGTTTTATTTAAATTATTATTATTATATACTTCATTAAATTGATTGAAATTATTATTATTATTTGTAGTTTTATTCATATTTTTACTTAAGCTTTTATTTTTTTTTTTCTTTTTTTTTTTTTTTTCATTTTTAACATCCTCTAATTTAATATCAGGATAAATTTCACAATTATTATAGAAAGTTCTTTCCATTAAATTAATTTCTCCATAATTAAAAAGCATTTTTAAATGATCAAAATATTGTTTTTTAGTCATATAAACAGGAATATTTTTAGGAACTAAAACACTAACAATTCCACTTAAAATCACATAAAAATTTTTTCCTATATCTCCAACTCTCATAATAAAAGTATTTTTTAAATATTCTTCACATTCTAAATCATTACTCATTTGTTTTAATAAATTATTTATATCAAAATCTTCATTTTGATTTTGTGTTATTGATAACATAAAATTTTTTAATGTTTTTAAATAATTACTTAATATGTATATATCTGTTTCATCTTTTTCTATCTTTGTTAATATTAATTTTATTGTTCTTAATGTTTCTGCTTGTTGAAATATTTGTTCTATTAAAATTTTATCTTTTTCATTTTTTTTTAATTTGTGATATAATACTTGAATTGATTTGTGATCTACTGATTTTATTGAAGTATTTATTATTTTAATAGAATGCCTTTGAATTGATTTTCTACCCATTTTTTATTCTTTTATTTTTTTAGGCTTTTTAATAAATTAAAATTGGACTTTTGAGTTATAAAAATAATTAATTAAATATTTTTTAAAAAAAAGAAATTTAAAAAAAATGTTTCTTTTAATATTTCTCTTTTCTCTGTCTTATGAATTAGAAGCTCGAATTTATCTAACTTCTTCAAATGAATATATAATAGAAACATCAAATTTTTCATCATCTATATATACAGCAGTAGCATATTATAATGATACTCTTGAAAAAAAAGGTTGGGACACTTTATCTATAAAAACAAATAAAATTTTTTCTGACGAAATTCAAATGGAAAGTGCAGGAAGATTAGAAGGTTATTTAACAAGGAAAAGAATATATAATCATTATATTAATTGTAAATCTTTTATTGAAATTAAAGATAAATCTTATAATTTTTTAGTTGAACAAGAAAATTTTATTGTTGAATCTTATAAAAAAAACCCTGAAAATATTTATTTTTATCTAGGAAATTTAATTTTAATTCAATTTAATTCTTTGATTAATGAATATAATAAAAATTCAGAAGAAGAAAAAAAAATTGACAAAAAAGGATTTTATTATTTACAACATCAAGCAGATTTAATAGAAATAAATGATAAATATTACCCTCAAAATATATATAATTTCACAAAAGAAGAATTAGAAAATTATATTTTAGAAAAAACTCATTGTTCAAGTTTATTTAAAATAAAAGAAGATTTATCTGATATTTTCTTTGGACATAATACTTGGCATTATTATGGAATGATGACTAGAATATTTAAAGAATATAATATTAATTTAAATCATCCTTTAATTAAAAATAAAAATGTTTTATTTTCTTCTTATCCAGGAACATTAAATTCATTAGATGATTTTTATATAAATTCAAAATCAAATTTAATTGTTATTGAAACTACAAATATTTTTTTTAATCAAACTTTATATGATTATATTCATCCTAATAATATATTATGTTGGCAAAGAGTAATTATTGCTAATTTTTTATCTAATTCTTCTTTTGAATGGACACAACATTTTTCTAAATATAATTCAGGAACTTATAATGATATGTTTATGATATTAGATATGAAAAAAGTGAATTTAGAAAAAGGAATTATTGAAGATAAATCTTTTTATATTATTGAAACTTTACCTAATTATATTTTTATTAATGATATAACTAATTATTTAATTAGATCTTATTGGCCAAGTTATAATACTCCTTTTGATAAGGAAAATATAAAAATTTCAAATATTTCAAATTTTATAAAAGAATTTCCGGAAATGAAAAATTCAAGTGATTATAATAATAATATTAGAGCTAAAATATTTAGAAGAGAAGAACATAAAATAAATAATATTTCAGAAATGAAAAAAATAATGAGATATAATAATTATTTAAATGATAATTTCTCTAATTTTGATCCTTCAAAAAGTATTTCTTCAAGAGCAGATTTATTAAATAAATATTCTTGTACTGGAGCTTATGATGCAAAAATTGGTTCTGTAAAAGAATTTTTGGAAAATAAAAAAATTTATTTAATTTCTGGTCCTACTTATGATTATTTAGAACCTTTCAATTGGAATAAAACTAAAAATGAAAATTGTCAAAAAATCAATCATCAAGGCTTAAATGATGAAATGAAATTTGAATGGATAGAATATTTTAGTCAATTTGAAGAATAGAAAAAATTAATTATTTTTGAAATAATTTCATATAATTTATTTACTCTTGAAAAATTGTTTCAAATAATATTTCAATTGATTTATATTTAGGAAATAATAATAATTAAATAATGTTTAAATACTACTAAAAATATTAATTTAGATTATAAGTAAAAAAAACTCTAATAAAAATATTTATTCAATATTTAATTCTATAATTATTTTTTAAAAATAAAGATAAAATAAACATTAATTAAAAATAGTCTGAAAGACTTTAAATTCTTTTAACAAAAAATAAGATTGTCCATTACTTATTTCATAATTAGAATCTCCATAAGTAGTTTTTAAATTCATTCCAGATTTTAATTCAAAAAAACAATTACTTATAAATAAATCATTTTCTAAATAATCTCCTCCAAAACAAAGGAAAAAAGTTCTATATATTACTATTGCATTTTCAGGTTTTAAAACTTTAAATTTTTTATTATTTGTTAAAGAAAATAAAAACGCTTTTTCATCTTTTAATATTATATTATTTAAATTATTTTTTGGTATTTTTTGAGAAATAAATCCTCCGAATTTATTATTATTTTGATCTTCTAATAATAATAATAAATTATCTTTTCCTCCACAATATTTAAAAAAATCTTCTGAATATTCTCCATTTTTTGTATCTTGGAAAATTAAATTTAATTTTTTTGGTTTTTTGTCAAAAAAATTTTTTAAATTTTCGATATCAAAATCTTCTTCTTTTTCTTCTTCTTTTTCATTTTTTATATCAGATTTATTTTTCAAAGTTAATATTTCACTTTTCAGATATTTTACTTCTTCAATAATTTTTTCATATTTTTCAAACAATTCTAAATACTTTTTTGATAATTGTTTTTTTTCTTCAGATAATTCTTCATATTTTTTTGTTAAAATAATATTACTTTCATAAAGTTCTAATATAATATATTTAATATCTGAATTACTTCTTTTTAAAGGTAATATTATATTTTTAGATTGTATTTTTAAAATTAAAGAAAATGAATTTTCTAATTTTTGAATAAAATAATTTTTTTGTTCTATAATTGTTTTTATATCATTATATATTTCATTAATATTATCATACATATTAAAATATTCATTATTTTTCTTTAATTCTTCTAAATCAAAAGAATTTTCATAAAATTCTTTAGAATTTAATTTTAAAACAATATATAATTGAGTATTTTTAAAATGATTATTACCTCTAAATTTTTTTGATTTAATTCATATTCAATTTTCAATTTTAAAATATTTTGTGTTAGAGTTTGCATTTGAATTAATATATTTATTTAAAATATTTATAAGATTAGAAATATTTCTATTAATATTATTTAATAGTTAATAAAAATAAAGTGTCTTCTATCTTAATTATTTTTTTAATTAAAAAAGAAAATCCATTAATATTATTAGTATAAAAACCAATTTTATTGAATTGATGATTAATTTAAATTAAATTTTCATTCAGGCTTTAAATTTATTATTACTATGATTTTTGATTTTTTATCTTAATTAAAGCATTTAATTGTTATTATTATTATTTTTATTATTTCTTGAATTATTGAAAATATTTGCTTGATATGTTTTTTAATTAATATTTTCTTTTTTCTTTTTTTCTTATTTTTATCTATTAATCTTTTAATATTTTTAATGTTTTTTTGATATCTATATGGAAAAGGGATTTTTCATTTAGATATAAATATACAAAAAATTAATTAATAATAAAAAATGTCTTTGACATTCTTATTCTTAATTTTAATTCAAATTTTCTTATTTATTTTTTCCTTAAAAATTTCTTCAGATTTCAAATTAGATAAATCTTTATATTTAATAAACAAAAATCAAAAGGTTTTTGCTTTTTCTTTATCTTTCATTAATCCATATTCATCAAAATTTTATTCAAATAAAATTTTCATAAATAATATTCATGTAAAAAAAGAAAATTGTAAATGTGAATTTAGTAAAATTAAATGTTTAATTCATTTAAATGAAAACTTTTTATCTTCCAACGAAATTTTAATTAAAGTTGATAAAACAATAATAAAAGCAAAAAAATTATATTATGATTTTGAAATATATAATAATGAAATTTACTTAAATTTATTTTCAAAAAAAAAGTATTTTATTAAAATAAAAAATGAAAAATTTGAGAGTATTAATGACAAAATATCTAAATTTAAAATTAATAAATACAATGATTTAATTGAAATTTATGATTCTTCTTCTTTAACAAAAATTGGTTCAATAAAAGAAAAACATAATAAAAAATTTTTAAGATTATTAGATAATGAAGAAGAAGAAAAAGAAGAAGAAAAAGAAGAGGTAAAAGAAGAAGAAAAAGAAGAAGAAAAAGAAGAAGAAAAAGAAGAAGAAAAAGAAGAAGAAAAAGAAGAAGAAAAAGAAGAAGAAACAATAAATTATCAATGTGCTTATTTAGAAGATCAAATAAAAATTACATTTAACCAAACAATTCAAATTAATGAAATAGAATCTGTTAATTTATCATCATCAAATAATAATTATCAAATCAATGATTATAATATTAGTTCAAATACTTTATTATTTAATGTTCAAAATATATCTTCAGGTAAATATAGCATATCAATAATTGATAAAGAAAATCAATCTATCACAGAATATGTTAGAATTCATCAAAAAATACAATTTGTGGATGGTCCAAATCTAACAATATATTTAACTGAATATGCAACTCCATATAGAAATTTATCAATAGATGTGGAAGATGATCAACTATTTTATTATGGTAACACCACTGATAATATTCAAGAAATAAAGAGAAATATAACAAATCCTTATAGTGGAGATATAGTAATTATAAATAAAGCATTTAATTTTCATACTATTCCACAACTTTCTAAGATTTATACTTATTTCTTATATGCTCAAAATTTTTGTGATAAGTCATTATATATTTTAATGACTTTTAAATTTCGTTCAAATATTGTATCATCACCAACAAAATATTTAAAGTATAATCAAAGTAATACAGTTAATATTACATTTTCAGGAACATATGATAATAATGATACTATATCTTCAATATCAATAAAAAATAACAACTCAACTGAATTATTTGGGAAAAATATAAGATTAATAAATAAAAACGAAGATAATTATATAATAAATGTTACATTTGATTTAATAAATATTGAAATATCCTCAGGAATATATAATATTTATTTTAATAATTTTGGTCAAAATAAAAAAGACCCAAACAATGTTTTTCATATTGATAATTGTAAACCTCCTCAAATATATAATGAAAGTAAAGGAGAATGTAATGATTGTGATGATAATCATTATTATTCATATAAAAGTAAAAATTGTGTAGATTCATGTGATGACTTTACAAATTATGATTTTACCGATAAAAAAATTTGTTATGAAAAATGTCCTAGTGAAACAATAATATATAATAAGACAAAATGTATTAATAAAACATTATGTGATATAAATAATGATTTAAAAATAAATAATGGAACATGTGTTGATGTTGTTTTTACTTTAAACAGAATTCATCCTACAAAATTATATAATGAAACAAATCGAAATTTACAATTAATTTTTAATGACGATTTTAAAGAGGAAAAATTAATTAATGTCACTATAGGAAATTATACAACAAAATGTAATAAATCTTCTAATTATACTTTTCTTTGTATTTTAGATTTATCATCAATAAGTCTTGGGAATTATACAATTAATTATTTTATTCTAAAAGAAGATTCAACTGTTTTATCTTTAAATTCAAGTCCAATTGAACTTATAATATATGAAAGACCAAATTTAAATTGTAGTCAATATTCTCAAATTTTTAATGAAGATTTAGAACAATGTGTAGATTGTGATAATGGAACTTATTATTATAATGATAATTGTGAAACTAATTGTAAATCAAATAATGCTTTTGTTTCAAATTCAAAAAAAATTTGTATTGTTGAATGTGATGATATAAAAGAATATCGTTCTGATGATAATTTTTGTGTTGAAAAATGTTCTGATGGATATGGTTATAAATATGGTTTGGATAAAAATTCGTGTTATAAATGTATTGATTTAGATTCTAATATGATTAAAGATGAATCATCATCATCTTGTGTTTGTAATCCGAATAAATATTCATTCAATTATACAGGAGATGAAACATGCTTTGAATGTTCTAAAAATGAAGGAATGATAGTTATAAATTCAACTTGTGGATGTGATAATATAACTTATATTGATAATGGAAATGGAGGATGTAAAAAATGTGATGAAGGAATGATTGTTAAAGATTTAAAATGTGTTTGTGATAATAAAACTTATTTTGATGATGGAAATGGAAAGTGTTATAATTGTATTTCAGTTCCTGGAAAAATAGTTTCAGGGGGTGAATGTATTTGTGATTCAAGAGAATATATCACTAATGAAAATGGTTCATGTTATAAATGTTCAGATATAACAGGAATGATAGTTATAAATTCAACTAATACTTGTGGATGTGATAATGTAACTTATATTGATAATGGAAATGGAGGATGTAAAACATGTAATGTGGGAATGATTGTTAAAGATTTAAAATGTGTTTGTGATAATAAAACTTATTTTGATGATGGAAATGGAAATTGTTATAATTGTACTTCACTTCCTGGAAAAATAGTTTCACAAAATGAATGTGTTTGTGATTCAAATGAATATATCACTAATGAAAATGGTTCATGTTTTAAATGTTCAGATA
Organism: Isotricha intestinalis; assembly: GCA_023807065.1. Classification (NCBI taxonomy): domain Eukaryota; phylum Ciliophora; class Litostomatea; order Vestibuliferida; family Isotrichidae; genus Isotricha; species Isotricha intestinalis. The sequence continues at coordinate 35,366 of JAJJLU010003718.1, forward strand.
TAACAGGAATGATTTCATTAAATGGAAATTGTGTTTGTGACTCAAATTATTATGAATATAATTTTACAGGAGATGGAACTTGTACTCTTTGTTCATCAATAGAAAATATGATTATTTCAAATGGGAAATGTATTTGTAGAGAAAGATCACAATTTATAAGAGATAATAATGGTACAAAATCATGTGTAGATTTATCTCAAAGTTTATGTCAAGAAATAAATCCTTGTTTAAATGGAATTTGTAATGATTTTTCAGGAAAAAAATTGTGTAAATGTTTAGAAGGATACACTGGAATATATTGTGATATTGAAAATATAATTGAAAATATTGAAAATAGATTGTCTGCTTTAGAAGAAGAAATTGAAAATTCAATAATTAATATATCTTTTGATA
>JAJJLU010003719.1:0-35735 GCA_023807065.1 Isotricha intestinalis
ATAAAAATATTCTTGAAACAAATTTAGAAAATGATAAAGATTGGGAAAATTCAAAGAAATTAGTTGAAGAATTATTTGAAAATAATAATAATGATTTTAAAATTAATCCTTATTCAGATTTAAATAATAAAGATAATATTAATAAAGATAATAAAAATAAAGATAACCAAAATAATTTAAATAATGAAAATCATGAAAAGAATTTAGAAAATGATGAAGATTGGATTACTTCTAAAAAACTAGTTGAAGGATTATTTGAAAATAATAATAATAACTTTCAAATTAATCCTTATTCTGATTTAAATAATAATAAAGATAATAATAATAATTTAAATAACATTAATCATCTTAACACTAAATTAAAGAATGATTTAAATGAAGAAGAAAAAGAAAATATCAATAATATGATAAAGAATAATGAATTTGAAATAAGTTCAGATAATAAAGAAGATATTAATAATAAACTGAGAGGAATCCCTAAAATTAAAAATAATATGATAGATGAGGATAGAAATGAAGAAGGAGATATGATAAAAAATATGGTAAATAATAATAATATTTTAAATGAAAATTCAAATAATGAGAAAAACAATAATAATAATGAACAAAATTTCAAAAATGCTGTTTTAGATAAAATAAATAATATTTCAGAAGAGAATGATAATAAGATAAATCAAGATATTTTTTCTGGAAATAATGAGCAGTTTAATGAAGATAATAAAGAATATGATTTAAAAAATGATGTTAAGAAAATATTTACTCCTAAAAATGATTTAAATAATGATAAAGATTATGATAATAATAATAAAGATTTTTTGAATAATGTTAAAAATGTTTTTAGCCCAAATGAAGACAATGAAAACATTAAGGAAAAAAATGAAATAAATAAAGAAGAAAATAATAATAATGAAAAAATTAAAGAAAAAGAAAATAATATTATGAATAATAAAGAAGATAATAATAATAATAAATTATTAAATGATATAAAAAATGTTTTCACTCCAAATGAAGAAAATAATAATGATAAAATTAAAAAAAAAGATAATGATAATATTAATAATAAAGATGATAATAATAATACTGAATTATTGAATGATGTAAAAAATATTTTCACTCCAAAAGAAGAAAATAATAAAGAAGAAAATAAAGAAAAAGAAAATGATAATATTGAAAATAAAAATGATAATAATGAATTATTAAATGATGTAAAAAATGTTTTTACTCCAAACGAGGATAATAATAATGAAAAAATTAAAGAAAAAGAAAATGATATTATGAATAATAAAGAAGATAATAATAATGAATTATTGAATGATATAAAAAATGTTTTCACTCCAAATGAAGAAAATAATAAAGAAGAAAATAATAATGATATAATTAAAGAAAAAGAAAATGATATTATTAAAAATAAAGAAGAGAATAATAATAATGAATTATTAAATGATATAAAAAATGTTTTCACACCAAATGAAGAAAATAATAATAATGAAAAAATTAACGAAAAAGAAAATAATGAAGATGATAATAATAACAATGAATCATTAAATGATATAAAAAATATTGTTACTCCAAATGAAGAAAATAATAAAGAAGAAAATAATAATGAAATAATTAAAGAAAAAGAAAATGATAATATTAATAATAAAGATGACAATAATAATGAATTATTAAATGATATAAAAAATGTTTTTACTCCAAATGAAGAAAATAATAATGATATAATTAAAGAAAAAGAAAATGATATTATTAAAAATAATGATGAGAATAATAATAATGAATTAATAAATGATATAAAAAATGTTTTCACTCCAAATGAAAATAATGAAAATAAAGAAAAAGAAAATGATATTATTAAAAATAAAGATGATAATAATACTAATGAATTTTCGGATGAAGTTAAAAATATTTTGACCCCAAATGAAGAAAATAAAAATGAAAAAAATATAGAAAACAATAACAATATTAAAAATTATGACAATGATAATAACAATAATAATGAATTTATAAATGATGTAAAAAAAGTTTCCAAACCAAACGAAGAAATTAAAGAAGAAAGAAATAAAAATAATGAAGAAGAAAATAATGATAGAAGAAATAAAGAAAATGAGAATGAAAAAAGTAAAGTTTTAAATGATATAAAAAGTAATTTTGAACCAAAAGAAGATATAAAAAAAATTGAAGAAAAAAATCACAATAATAATAATGAATTATTAAATGATGTAAAAAATGTTTTCACTCCTAATGAAGAAAATAATAATGATAAAAATAAAGAAAAAGAAAATGATAATATTGAAAATAAAAATGATAATAATGAATTATTAAATGATATAAAAAATGTTTTCACTCCAAACGAGGAATATAATAATGAAAAAAATAAAGAAAAAGAAAATGATAATATCGAAAATAAAAATGATAATAATGAATTATTAAATGATGTAAAAAATGTTTTTACTCCAAACGAGGATAATAATAATGAAAAAATTAAAGAAAAAGAAAATGATATTATGAATAATAAAGAAGATAATAATAATGAATTATTGAATGATATAAAAAATGTTTTCACTCCAAATGAAGAAAATAATAAAGAAGAAAATAATAATGATATAATTAAAGAAAAAGAAAATGATATTATTAAAAATAAAGAAGAGAATAATAATAATGAATTATTAAATGATATAAAAAATGTTTTCACACCAAATGAAGAAAATAATAATAATGAAAAAATTAACGAAAAAGAAAATAATGAAGATGATAATAATAACAATGAATCATTAAATGATATAAAAAATATTGTTACTCCAAATGAAGAAAATAATAAAGAAGAAAATAATAATGAAATAATTAAAGAAAAAGAAAATGATAATATTAATAATAAAGATGACAATAATAATGAATTATTAAATGATATAAAAAATGTTTTTACTCCAAATGAAGAAAATGATGGTAATGAAAATAAAGAAAAAGAAAATGATAATGAATTTTTAAATGAACAAATATCTGATAAAGAAAATAAACTAAAAAATAAAGAAGAGAAAAATAATAATAGCAATAACATTTTAAATAATGAGGAAAATTTATTTGTCCCAAATCAAGAACATGATAAAAATAGCATTGAAAACAATATCAATAATAATAATTTAAGTAATGAAGACTTTAAAAAAAAAGATTTAGAAGAAAATGATAAAAATAAGTTAAATGTTTTAAAAGATTCAGAAGAAGATAAGTTAAAATCTGAAGAAATAAGTGATAATAAAGATGAAAATTCATATCCTAATGAATACAATAATAATAAAGAAAAAGAAAATTCAGAAAATATTAATGAAAATGAAAAAGATAAGAAAGAAGAAATTCCTAATAATGAATTAAAAAAAGTTGATAATAAAAATGATTTTATTGAAACATTAAAAGATGAAAATAAGGAAAATAATAATAATGAAAATAATATTATACCTCAAATTAAAAAGGAATATACAGACTCATCTGTGAATGACAATAATAAAAATGATTCTAAAATAAATCCTGAAAATTCACAATTTAATAATCAAAATTTAAATGAAGATAACAATAACATCGAAGATGATAAAGAAAAAGTAAATAATGAAGGTAATAAAGTTAATGAAGATAATAAAATAAATAATTATCAAAAACAAGATAATGAAAATTTAACAACTCCAAATGAAAATAAAAAAGATAATAATAAAATTATTACTGGTATAAAAACAGAAAATGATTCAAATGAAATTCCTTTAAATAATGAAGAATCTATTAAAGATCATTTATTAGATAATCCATCTAATGAAGATAAGATTATAAATAATAATAATAATATAAATAATTGTTTGGATGATAAAGAAAATTCAAATGTTGAAAATAAAGATTTTGGTTTAGCAGAGATAAAAAAACCAAATGAAATTAATGAACAAAAATCTTATGTTAATGATAATAATTCAGAAAATAAAAATGATAAAAAACCAATAAGTGATATTGAAACTGATATTATTTCAGGAAATAAAAAAAATGAATCAGAAAATAATAAACCAAATAATAATATTAATCTAGATTTTGAGAATAATAAAGATAATAAATCAAATAATATAAATGATAATACAAATAATTTCGATAATATTTTAAAAGAAGAAGAATCAAATAAAAAAAAGAGTTTTATAAAAGATGAAGAAAATCCAAATGAAAAAGAAGAAAATAAAGGAAGTTTAAATAAAATAGATAATTTAAAAGAAAATGAAGAAAAATTAAATAAAAAGAATGAAGAAGATGAAAAAAGTTTAAATAAAATAAATGAAGAAGATTTAGAAAATTCAAATAAAAATTATGAATTTTCTAAAAAAGATGATGATAATTCTCAGAAAGTAAATAATAAATTACCTGAAAAAGATAATAATATTAATTTTGATAATGATAATTCTAAAAATAATTTACCTTATAATAAAATTACAAATAATGATAATAAAAATAATGATATAAATTCAGTTTCAACTCCAGAATTTGTTGAAAATCAAAATTCAATAAAACCAAATTCAGAAGATAAAAATAAAATAAATATAAATGAATCTAAATTATCAAATATTATAGAACCATCTAATAGGAACAAAAATGAAGAAGAAAATAAAAATAAGATTAATGAAGAATTAAATAATAAAGATAAATTAAATCCTTTATCTCCAAATAATAAAGATTTTACAAATAAAGAATATAAACCCTCTTTAGATAATAATAATAAAAATATAAGAGAAGAAAATAATCCTTCATTAAATAATATAATAGAAAATGAAAATAAAAATAATCCTTTTGTCAATGATAATATAAAAAGAAATGAAATTGATGAAAATATAAATAATGATAAAATAAAAAAACCAGAACAAAATGATAAAAATATTATAACACAAGGGAATAACTTAAATAAAAAGATAGAAAATGATATATCAGAAAATGAAAATAATCCGAATAAATCAAAAGATAAAATTGACTCTAATATTCCAGGTGTTAATATAATAAAAAAAAATAATGCCTTAAATGATGAAAATAATTTAAACAATCAACCAACTAACAAAGAAAAATTAAATGATTTAACTGAAAACAATAAAAACTTAATTAATAAACATCCACCTGAATTAAAATTAAATGAATATAATTCTATTAATAAAAAGCCAAATAATAATAATATAGATTTAAGTATTCCTATAAGTAATTATAATATAAATTCTGAGAAAATAAATATTAATCCTGTTAATATTGAAAAAAAAACTGATAATAAAGTTGACTTTTCAAATTTTGATGATAAAATAATTAAAAGAGAATTTCCTTCAATTACTTATAATTCAAATATAAATAATAATGAAGAACCAATAAAAAGAAATGAATTTAATCATCAAGAAATTAAACCTTCAAATAATAATACTACAAATGAAGATTTAAATAAATATCCAAAAAATCAAAATAACCTTTCAAATCAAACAAATATAAATTTAAATAATAACACTAACCAAAATAATAATAATAATGATAGAAAATATAATATAAAAGACAATTCAAAAGTAAATAAAGAACCTTTAATTTTTGATTCTTCAAAATTACGTTCAATAAAAAATCCTAAACCAGAATTACAAAAAGATTTTCAAACCCCTTCTTCAAATATAAATGATAATTATAAATATCAAAAATTATCAGATGAAAATCCAATAAATACAGATAATAATAATGTAAATAAAAAGAAAATGCCTTCACTTAATTTTGATTTTCCTTCTAATAAAGAAAAAGATAAAAATGAAAATTCCTTAAATGTTAATAAAAATAAAACTTTGAATATTCCAAATATAAGAAATAAATTTAATAAATCAAAAAATAATGATGTGGATTTAAAAACAAAAATAGATGAATTTAATAATAATTTCATAAATAATAATAATAAAAAAATAAATAAAAATCCAGGAATAAATATTAATGATTTTAAAGAAGAAAGAAAAATAAATAATGAAAAATTAACTAATGAAATAAATTCAATTCAAAAACCAATTATAGAGAATCCTATTCCTTATCAAAACGTAAATGAAGGAAAAGATAAAATTTTAAAAGAAATAGAAAAATTAAATAAAGAAATATTGAATATGCAAAATGAAGAAACTAAAAATAATTTTAAAGACAGATTAAATTTAATTCAAAATGAAAATTTAGATACATTTATTTCTCCAATTAAACAAGAAAAAAATAATAATTATTCAAATTCTGATTTTGATTTTTCAAATAACATAAAAACAATAGAAAATTACAGAAATACAAATCCAAATGTTAATTTATTAGAAAATTTCAATGAAGAAGAAGATTATGAAGAATTACCAAAAAAAATAAGTCCTTTAGGTTTAGTATATCCTGAAAAACCAAGAAATAGTAATAATATAATTAAAAAATATATTAATAAAAATAATAATGAAAATGATATTGAATTTATATCCTCATATAATAATTATTTAAATACTACTGGTAATTTATTAAGAGGAACTAATAAAAATTTAAATTTAAATAAAATGAGTTTAAATGAAAAGAATTTAATGAGATTAAAAAATTTAAGATTAAATTATTTAAATAATGAAAATGATTCTCCTAAAAATAAAACTTTTGAATCTAATGTTATTTATCCCATAAATGAAATTCCTATTGATTTGAGAAGTCCTTTTACTAAAGTTTTTAATAGAAGAAGTGTTAAAGATATTCATAATTATAAAACTATTGAGACTGAAAAAGGTGATGTTAATAAAAAAACAATAATTAAAAAATTAGATTTTGATGAACAATAATATATTCAGATATTATATGATTATTTTTCTAATATAATAATCTTAAATTTTTTTATTTTTACAAATATTAAAAATTAAATAAATTAATTTCTTATTTTTTTTTAATTAATTTGGTTAGATTTTAGATTTTAAATACTTTAAAATAATCATATAATTGAAAGGAATTTATTTTTTTTAAAGTTTAATGAAGAAAAGAACAAATTTTTTTTGAATAGAGAAAATCTTATTTTTCTCAAAAATTTATTCTAATTCTAATTTAGACAAATTTTAAAATTTGTTTTGTTGTTAATTTTATTCAAAAGATAAAATGTATTTTATGATACACAATGACTTTTTATTTTTTAAAAATATTATTATATATATAATACCCCTTAATTAAAAAAAAAATTATTATATTGGAAATTTGTTTTAAATTTATGTATTTATTATAAACAAATATTTAAAGATGCCTTTAAATTAAAAAACAATTAAATAAAATCTTTTTCAATTTTTTCAGCAAATTCTCTTTCTCTTTTATGCTGAAGTAAAATAAAATTTTCATAATAATCTAAAAGTAAAGAAGGAAATTTTTCTCTAATTTTTTTATTAGTATAAGTTGAATTTCCAGGTTGAATTCCATTTTTTCTTTTTTTCCATTCAATTTCAATAAATAAAGAAGTTGGATCTTCATTATTTTGTAAAACTGTTAAAAATTTTTTAGGAATATCTTTTTCAATATCACCTTTAATAATAGTATTTATAAAATTTTTATCTAAATTAATATATTTCTCATTTATTTTTTTAACATCATCTAAATTAGGAATTTTAATATTATTTCCTATTTTTTCGTTTTTATTATTATTTTCAAGCATATAAACTTGTTTCAATTGATTATTTTTATTTTTTTCAGACAATGATTTTTTATTGCTATCTTTATCTTTAATAGTTTTATTATAATCTTTTAATAAAACATTAATTATATTTGGGTCTTCAAAACTAGTAATTGGTTCATAACTACTATCTTTTGTAGGATAACCTACCCATTTACATTTATAGAATTTTGTCCCGTCTATTACTTTTATATCTAATATTTTTTCTACTTCAAAAGAATATTTTTTATTTTTATTTTTTTTTTTTAAAGGCATAAATTTTCTTTTTCTTTTATTTCTTCTTCTTCTTCTTTTTATTGGAGTTTTATTTGATAAATTCTTTTTTGAATGAGAAGATATTTCATCATCAGAATTTTCATTTTCTATTATTTCTTTTTCTTTTTGAATGTTTATTTCTTCTAAATGTATTTCTATTTCATTATCTTCATTTATCTTTTCTATTTCTTTTTTTTCTTTTTTTTCTTTATTTTTTATACTTTTTTCTTTTTCTTCAATTATTTCAATACCTTCATTTACTTCGATTTTTTCAGTTTTTTCAATTTCTTCTGTTTTTTCATTTTGTTTTTCTTTTAATGCTATTATATTATCTTGCTTTTCACCTTCATTATTATTATTATTTAATTTTTCTTCATTTTTTTCTTCTTTTTTTATATCTTTATTTAATTGTTCTTTTTCTTCTTTTTCTACGTTTTCTACTTTTTCTTTTTTTAAATTATTATCATCTTCTTTTGTTGTATCATTTTCTTTAATAATATTATTATCTTCTTTAATTGGAGATGGTTTAATATATTCTTCTTTATGTTTTTTTTTTGGAGTTTCCATTTTAAAATTTTCTGAATTTTTCAAACTAATTAAATCATTCATCTAGTTAAACTTTATCTTAATATTATAAAATTCTTATATTAAGGATAATTATTCAAAAATAATATAAAAACCAAAGAACAAAAAAATATAAAATAATTAAATTATTATTAAATAATCATATATAAAATCATTTAATAAAGATGAATATAACATTACAAAAAAATTATTTTGAAAAAAGAGGAAAAAATGCTTTTAAATATAAAGAATTAATGGATACAATTAATTCAATAAATAATACAACAGATAATTTAAATAATATGACATTAAATTCTCCAAGAAATAAATTTTCATCAAAAAATAATTATTCAAACACACTTTTTATTTCTCCTTCAAAATATAAAAGAGCAAATAAGAGTATTAATTTAAGAAAAAAGAATAAGAATAATATTTTAGGTTTAAAACCTGATTTTTTATTAAAAGCTAAGAAAGATGAAAAAGAAATTGGAAAAGTTAAAAAAAATCAATTTGGTATAACTGCTATTTTAAATACTGAATTAGAAAAATTTGATAGAATGTTAAAAAGAGGTTATAAAAAACCAAAAACTAAAAAAGAAAATTTTTATGATTTAAATGCCAAAAGAGAAAAAGAAAATCAAGAAGAATATCATAGAGAATTAAAGAAACAAAGTAAAATTGCTTTAGATAAATTAAAAAATTGGGATAATGAATTCCTCTTGTAAATAAATAAGTAATAGGCTTAATTTATTTATTTTTTATTTATTTATCCAAATTAAAAAAGGGTGGTTTATTTATTTAATAATCTAAATTTTTTATCTAATTTATTTTTTTGATTTTAATTGTAAATTAACTGATTTACACAAATGAAAAAATTGGCATATTCAAATATTTGATTGGAAAAATTTCAAAATATTATGATTTTAAAAAAAAATAATTTTGTAAGAAAATAAATGAGAGTGTATTATATATTAAAATAAGTTCAGATGAAGTTATAAATACAAAATATTTAATGGTGATTTATTTCCTTTTACAAAAAAAAGTTAAAAAAATTATTTATAAAGGAATGATTATTACAAATAATTAATGAACAAAAAAAAACAAAGAAAAAATAAAAGATTATCAAATAAGAAGTTTAATAATAAATAGTAAATTAATAAAAAAGTAAAAATCATTACATTATATATTAAAAATTTTTTATATAAAGATTTAAAAATAGATAAATAATATAAAATAAAATATAAATATATTATATAAATTTAAATAAAATTAAATATGGAGAATAATAAAAGGCAAATGATAGAAATTATTGCTAATGATAGAATAGGAAAAAGAGTTAGAGTAAAATGTTTTCCAAGTGATACAATATTTAATTTGAAACAATTAATTGCTGCTCACATAGGAACAAAACCAGAAAAAATAAAATTACAAAATGCAAATATTATATATAAAGATAAAATAACTTTAGAAGATTATGAAATTAAAGATGGATCTTCAATTGAATTATATTACAATTAAAATTATTAAATAAATATATTTTAAAAAAATAATAATAAAATAAACATTTAATTTTAATTGAAAAAATATTTATTCTTAAGAAATTTTTTTGATAGTTTCTGGATCTGAAGATGAATTACAATAAATTAAAATACAATTAAAACCAAATAAATAATTTTGATTTAAATCTATTATTTTCAAATTCATCAATTAATGATTCAATAAATTCATATAATTTATTAAATTTTATTTGAAATATTAAAATAAAGGTAGAACTTCTTATATTTAACAAAAATTATCTTTTTTTTATGATGAAGATAGAAATGATGATTTATCATTTAGTAAATTTATATTTTTTGTTCTTTTTAGTCAAATAAAAAATAATTTAAGGAGATAAATCATATTTACAATAATAATAATTATCAAAAAAATTATTAAATAATATTATTATTTGATTTAATGGTTTAGTTATAAAAGAAATTGAATCAATTAAAAATTCATAAATTTTTGAAAATTAATTCTCTCGGATTAAAGGTTTTAATCCTTATTTAATTTTTGAAAAATTGAAAAAAATTATATATAACTAAATAATTCCTTTTTTAAAATAAACCTTTATATTTAATTTATAATAATATTCTTGAACAAAAAGTTTATTTAATATATGAAGATATTTTTAATATTAGTGTTCCTTTTGAAAAAAGTAGTAGAGATGAATTTAAAAAATGAAAATAATTATTGATTTTTTTTCAAAATTAATTATTTTACAATTATTAATTCAAATATTGAATTTGAATATCAATTAGATAAAACAAAAAAATGAAAGAATGTTTATAAAGGAAATATAAGATAATATTTTAAATCAATAAATAAAGATAAAAATGGATATCAAATTTTTTAAAGAGAATTCGAGAAATTAAATCGGGATGAATTTATTTTTTATAAAATAGATAAAAAAAAATAAATTATTTTTGAAGATTTTATTATGTAATTAAAGTACAATATAATATTAAACATTTATAAATTCTTATAATATTATAATTAAAAAATGTTTTAATAATATAAGTAATTTGTTAATATATAATATTAACTTATTATATTTATTTACTTTTATTTTCAATTACTAATTTATGAAAATTTAAAAATAAATATCAGGCTCAAAATTATTCTTTTTTAATTCATTTAAAGATTTGTTTAATGTTTCAACTCTCTTATCATATATCTCTTCCTCAACTTTTTTTTCTTTTTTTGGAATTTCTCCATTTATAATTTGAGAAACATCTAAAATATTTAATTTAGTTTTTTCACAAATATCAATAAATAAATCAATATCTTTTTCACAAATTGATTCTCTTTTAATTGGATTAAGACTTAAATCTAAATTTGATAATTGGCTATCATTATTATTATTATTATTATTATTTGAGGTTAATTTTATTAATTTTAAAATAGTTTCAAATTTAGAAAATTTATTTTTATAAAAAGAAATAACATTTAAATTTCCTGAAATAATTAATTTTGAAATTTCATTATAAAAAGTATCATTTAAATTACAATTATACATATATAATTCTTCTATTTTTGAATTTTGACATAAACTTTTCAAAAACTTTCTTCCCATTTTATTATTAAAATCACAATTATTAACTGATAAAATTTCAATTGAGCAAGATTTCTTTTCTACAATCATAGATAAAATTTTAATACTAGCTTGATCCATTAAAGTTTTTGATAAATATAATTGTTGAATCTTCATATTGTTTCTTAATATTGTATTTAAAACATATTTTAAACTTTTTTCTAATTTACATTTATTTAAATTTAACACCAATAAATTTGGGAATTTTAATAAAATTTCTCCAATTTCTTTTCCTGAAGTATTATCTATTTTCATATTACTATTTAAATTTAATTCAATAACGGATTTATTTTCTTGAAGACCAATATTAAAAAATCTTAAATGATCTGTTGTAATATTCATTTTCCCAATGTTAACTTTTGTAACATTATTATTAAAAAATAAATTTTTTCCAGTTTCAAACAAACCAATTTCTCCAAATCTATTTTCATTGAAAATAATTTTCTGAATTCTATTATCATATTTTATAACAGAAGCCATTACAAAAGAACTATCAAATTCTAAAAATGCTTGTGAAATATCATATTCATATGGAATTTCATCTAAATTTATTAAAGTTGAATTTCTAATTTTATAAACTGCAAATAATATATAAAATAGATATATATATGCTGATTTTGGGTAATAATATAGCATTTTTATTTGAGAAAAAATATAATTTTCTAAATCTTTTGGAATGTCTTGAGTATTGTTATATATAAATTGTAATTTACCAAATTTTATTTCCATTCCTAAATATATTAAAGGAGATATATTATTTTCAAATGGAGTTTCTTTTTCTGTTAGATTTAATATTAAATTTATATTTTTTTCAAAATCACTAAAAAAACTTTTTATTTTTGGTTCTGGTAAATTTTCAAATAAATCAATAAAACATTTCTTTGGCTTTATTATTTCTTTTTTTTCATTTATAAATATATATTTTTCTTCGTTAAAATTTAATTCATCTGTTTCTTTGATATATTTTTTGAATGAAGGAGTTAAAATGTCAACTATGTAAGTAAAATTTTTTTGAAGTTTTTCGAAAGTTTTTGCTTTTTTAATTTTAGAGAAATTATCATATAAATATATGTTTATTGTATGTCCAATTTCAGAAGAAACAACAAATGATAAAGCAATAATCAAACAAAATTCTAATAAATCCGGAAAATACTCTTTTTTCTTTGTATTATTATATAAATAAGAAATTATATTTTTATAATTTTCATTCGTGAAATCTGAAGTTATATTATTTGGAAGAATATCTAAATCCATTATATTTTCACTTAACTCTTTTTCTAACATTTGAGTCAATATTATTTTATTTTTAATTTCTTCATTATTGTTTTTTTTTAGGTATTCTTTAAGCTCATTTTTATCTATTATAGTAAAAAATAAGTAATTTATTGTTATTTCTAAATATTTATTATCTATGATTGAATCAGGAAATTGATTTAAATTTTTCTTTATTTCCTTATTAAGAAATAGATCCATTTTTATTAATATTTTAAATAATAAATAGTTAATTAAAGATTAAATGTAAATAACGATAAATCAAAAGAAAAATATCGTTTTTTTCTAATAACCAATTTTTAATAGTTTAAATATTTTCCTTATTAGAAACTCTTTTATAAACATCATTGTAATCACTGATAACAAAAATATTTCTAAAAGGTAAAAATTAATTCAATAAAATTAGGGTTATTTTATATGGCAAATTTTCATAATTTTTCCATTTTTGAGCCATTTTTTTTATTTCATTTTGACGTGGATTTTTTTTATCAATATTTTGCTTAGAATTACTATAAGAGTGAGGCTCAATTTTTGGTAATAATCTTTTAAAGTACTTAATCATTCTTTTAACAGTTGATGGCAATGATTATCAACTAAATAAGAAACTATAGGAACTAACTTATTAAAAGTAATGGTTTTATATTATTTAATTATACTAATAAAACTTTCATTTTTAAACAAACAGAATGATCTATCTGCAACTTTTAAATGAAAACCTGATATAAATTTAATTATTCTTTTAAATAAATTAATTAGTAAAGGTAGTAATTTCTCAACATCACAAAATTAAAAAAATTCTAATGATTCTTGTAAAAAGAAAATTTCTTTTGCATAATTTACAAAAGTTCCACATTTTAATATACCTTCTAAAAGGAAATGATAATATTGAATATTTAAGCTAAAAATAATATTGAACATCTTATTAAGGTATCAAAATATAAATTTGACCTTTATGAAAAGGAAAAATTAAATTTTTAAAGAAAATAGCATGATTCTAGTTCATATTAATTAATTGCAGTTTCAGAAACACATAAATTTATATTATTTCTATTTTAATTTGGTAATGGTCTAAATATATCTTTAATCCATGGAATTACCGGTGTTTGAATAAATAATAATGTTACCATTCCTATCATATAACATTTGAAGTAAATCATTTATTACTTATCAACGTTCTTGCTTTTGTTTTATATCTTTTTTCTCATCTTCCCGATCATATATTATTTTGGCTAAAGATATTTTCTTTATGAAATTTGATTTTATGTCTCCACTATCCTATCTTGTTTTAAATATATTATTTATATTTCTTTTTTCTCCTTTAGGAGATTATTATACCCGGTTTTTTGATGATATTCAATGTTTTTTTGAGAATTCATTTTTTTTATATATATAATATATATATAATATAGGGATTTTTAAAAAATATTAATTAATTTTTCTAAAGAGTTTATAGAATAAAAATATCATCACCTTATTTATAATATATAATCTTTTTTTTATAATAATAATAATTATTATTGGTATTATTCTTTTTTATTGAAAAAGTAATTTTTTTATATATATAATTCCTATTTCTTGGATTATAATTATATATTTATCACAATTAACTTCTTTAATCATCATATAAAGAAATTTAAAATAAATATTTGTTGAATTTTTATTAATATTAATGAAATTAACAGGAGAGCCAAATCTACCAGAAAACTTTCTTTACTATTTATATAATCTTTTTTTCTTTCATTACTTTCCATTATATGAAACCATTAAATCTTTTTTATATTTGAATTTCAATTATTAAATTTATTTAAATAAAGTTTTTTAATCAGGGAGAATTATTGCTATTCTTCATTGAAGAATTTTTCTGAGAAAAATATTTTTGTTGAAGAATTGATACTTACATTAATAAAATATTTCATTAATTTTGATTTTGAAAATTCAATATCTTTTCTAATATATCTTTTATGGAGAATTAATAACTAATCTATTCTTTTTAATATAAATATAATCACTATTTTTTTTAATTATACCGTTATTATTATTATTATTGTTGATATATTCATTTATTATAAAAGGATTTAATATTGATTTTTTTGAATTGATAAAAATTATAGATTTAATTTGAAATTTCTAAAACTATTTTTTATTGTGATAAGGTGATTTATAACATAATTATTTTATTATACATAAAATATATTACCTATATTTTAAATGTGTATATTTAATAAATATTTTATGTTTTGTTGAACTAACACATGTATAAAAAATTGTTTAAAATTTATATATTATGAAATATTTATTTTATTTTTTTTTAAATAATTTTTTTTAATTTTTTTATATTATAATAAACATTCTAATCTAAAAATAAATACATTCAATTATTTACTAATAAAACATAAATAAAAAAAAAAGAAATAACTATTTTTCAAAAAAATAAAATCATTACATTTATAAAATTAAGAAGTGATTTTATTTTTTTCTATTACTTATTATTTATCTTCATCTTTATAATGATTTAAAGAAAATTTATCAGAATCATTCAATAATAGATTTTTTTTTTTAGAAACATTTTTAGGAATATTATTTAAAATTTTAGATAATTTAGAATATTTAATATCTGAATTTTCATTTCCAATTAAATTATATAAATTATTCCCTTTATCTAATGAAAAATTTTGTAAATCTTTATTTTTTTTAAATCCATAATTTTTATTTTTATCAAACAATAATTTTTTAGAAATAAAATTATCATCATAATTATTTTTTTCAAATTTATAATAGGAAATATTTTCTTTCATTTGATTAACAAATTTTTCCAATTCTTTAGCTTCATTAGTTCTAGAACTAGAATTTATAATATCTTTTTTCTTTTTATGATTTTCAATTTCTTTTTCTTTTTCTTTAATTTCACTTTTAAAATTTTTAACAGTAATAGAATGTTTTTTAGAATGAATAACTTGAATAGAATTTCCAATAAAAGAAACTAAACTATTTTTATTATTAAAATAACCTTTTTCACCATCAATTGATTTAAACATATCTGGAGTAATAGTATTAATAGGTAATTTTTTTAAAGTCATTATATTAATACTATTATTATTATTCTTCTCAATATTATTTTTATAAAAATTTAAAGCAATTATATTTTTATTTCTTTCTTCTTCTGAAAATGATCTTGTCATTTTTAAATTATTTTTTTGAAAATTTCTTTTTGATAAATTAGGGAAAACTGAATAACTTCTTGTTGTAAATTGTTTTATATCTTCTGATGTCATTGATTTATTAAATTTATTATTTTGGAATTTTAATTTCTTAGGTTCTTCTTCATTTTCTGAATCACATTTATTATTATTTTGTTCTTTTGAATCTGATATATTATCCATTAAATATTTGTTTTTAATTTGATATTCTGAAAACATTTTGTCTTGGGAATTTACATTTTTTAATCTTTTAAATATTTTTCTTTGATTAAATAAATTTATTTCTTCTTCATTTGGATATTCAGGATAATAAAAATTATTCCCTAAGTTATTAATTGTATTTTTAAGCATAATATTATTTAATTCATTATTACTTTTTTTATTTATATTATTATTATTTTTTTCTTCTAAATTACTTATATTTGGTAATTGATTTTCATTTGAACTCTCTTCTAAATTATTCCTATGTATAATTTCATTTATTCCTACTTCTCCTTGAATATATTTTTTTAAAAAACTTTCAATAACTTTACCTTTTTTAGGATGATTAGTTTCAAATTTTTTTTTATTTTTTACAGTTTTATTTGTTTTATAATTTTTATTAACACTCGAATTATTATTAATATTATTATCTTGTTTTTTTTCATTTAAATATTTAACTTTTGATTCGGTTTCTCTAAAAAAATCATTTAATTGTGAAATTTGTCCTTTAATTTGATTAAAATCATTTTTATAATTTTCAATTTTACGATTTATATTATTATTTTCTTGTTTAATATATTCAATTTCCTTTATAATTTTATTATAAAGATCATTCTTGTCATCAAAGATTTTTCCTTTTCCAAAATTGAAATTTTCATTTTTAGATTGTAAATCTGTTATAAATTTACTATTTTCAAGTCTAACTTCATTTATTCTATCATCATAACCTTTAATTATATCAGTTAATCTAATTTCAGTTAAATTAACACATTTTTTAGTATAATCACTCATTGATTTACTCATTCCCTCAATTTGAATTTTTATATTTTTAATTATTGAATCTATTTTATTTTTATAATTTTTTAACTCTGTAATAGTTTGATCTTTATGAGATAATAATTCTTTTATATTAAGTAAAACAAAATCAATAAATTGATGTAAATTTTGAAATCTACACATTTGACCAATTAATCCTGGATATAATATACTTTCTGTAATTAATTTATCATGATTAAATATTGAATTAAATAATTCTTTATAATTTGAATTTATTTTTAATTCTTGTTCCATATAATTTTCTTTTATTTGATCTTTAAATTTCAATAATGAATCTACTTTTTCTTGTAAATTTTTATCTGTTGAAATTAAACTAGATAAATTATATACTTTTTGAGATAAAGTTTCTATTTTTAAATTATATTCATTTAATTTGCTTTCCATTGATAAAGAGCTATTTTCATATTTAGAATTTAATTTAATTTCTATTTTTTTTAAATCTTTTAAAACATCATCTTTAAATAATAATATATTTTTTTGAAAGGAACTTTGTTGGATAGTTAATATATCTAAGTTGTTATTAATATTTGGGGGAAATGTTGTTGAATCATTCATATTTATGAAATATTAAATGAAAATTAAATAAATAATAATTGTTTTCAATATTTATATTTAATGAAATATTAATATATTCAATAATAAAAATAATAAAAAAGAATAAAAGAGATTTTATTTGGAAAAAGAATATAAATGACATAAGAACTTAATTCAAGTAATAGATACTTATTTCTTAAGTTCAATAAATTATATATTAAATTAGAATTTCAAAAGAAATTAATATTTTTTTAATTTTTTTTCACATATATAAATTCATTTTTAAATATGGGTCAATTAATGTATAATATGGAACAACCAGATTCAATAAATAAAAATAATTTAGATAAAAATAATCAAAATAAAGAAGAGGAAAAGGAAAAAAATTCTTCAGAAAAAAATAATATACAAGAAGAAAAAAAAAATATGAATAATACACAAGAAAAAATTGAACAAAACTCAAATAAAAATATAAACAAATTATATCAAGAAGATCTTTCAAAAAATAATTCACAAGAAATAAACAATAACCAAATTAAAAAGCCAAAATTAGCAAAAACAAAATTTCATTCTTCGGAAAATTTATCTTCTTTAGATACAAATATAGAAGATAAAGAATTAATTAATAATGAAATCAACGAAGGAAATTTTTCTGATCAAGAAAGAAAAAGTTCAAATCCTATAATAAAAAATAACATAATCTCAAATTATGATAATTCAGACAGTGAAGAAGAAGAAAAAAAACCAATATTTAGAGATATAAATTTTGATATAAAAAAAGTATTTAAAATGAAACCAATTCATGAAGAATATAATGAAGAAGAATTAAATAAATTATCAAATAAGAATAAAATGGAAAAAAATGATTATGAATTTCAATTTTATAGAAATGGTGAAAACATAAGAAATACATATATAGCTAAATTAATATATAAACAAATATGGAAGCCATCAGTAGAAATAAAGACCCATAATAGTTTAATAATATTTGATTGGGATGATACATTATTATGTACAACATTTTTAACTCCAAAAGGTTATTTTGATGAAGATATAGTATTAAATGAAAAGGAAAAAGAAAAAGTACAAAAATTAGAAATATCAGTATATAATTTATTAAAAATTTGTATTGAAAAAGGTGATGTATATATTATAACAAATGCAGGTCCTGGTTGGGTTGAATTTTCAGCTGAAAAATTTTATCCTAATATATTAAAATTATTAAAGAAAATTAAAATTATTTCTGCAAGAGGAGAATATGAAGAAAAATATCCTAATGATTCTAGACAATGGAAAATAGAAACTTTTTTAAATTTAAAAAATAATTTAAATATGAATTTAGTTACTAATATCATTTGTTGTGGAGATTCTGTTTTTGAAATGGAAGCTGGAAAAATTTTAGCTAGTAAATTTGATCAAGCTTTTATTAAAACTATTAAATTTAGAGAAAGTCCTAAACCTGAAGAATTAAATAAACAATTAAGATTAGTTATTGATCAATTTAATGGAATTTATTCTGCTGTTAAAAATTTGACTATTAGAGTTGAAAAGAAGAAAAAATAGTTTTTTTATTCTTTTTTATTTATTTTTAAAAAAGCTTTTTATTTGGAATTTTGGAGTTTTTGTATTTTGATTTGTATATTTTTTCTTAAAGATTTTTTATTATATATGATAAAAATATTTTAATTTATATTTATAAATATTTTTTTTGAGGAATAAAAAAATATGTTCCAAATAAATATTATTACTAATTCACAAAAGAATTTAGAAACTATAGAAAAAAATAATATATTTTATGATAATATAGATGGAGAAGTTAAATTATATAGAATTCCTTCAGAAAATATATCATTAACAGATAAATTTGAAACATTTCGTTTTTTACCTATAAGTAGAACAAACTTAATATTTATAATAGCAATCCCAGAAAATTGTACAAATGAAAATATAATAAATTACTTTGGTAAAGAAGTAGAAAAAATAAAAGGAATTTTATTCATAAAATCCCAAAATAAATTTACAAGTTTAATAATACATTTCAACAATCAAGACTCAGCAGATAATTTTTATTATCAATTTAAAACAAAAAATTATTCTGAAAATAAAAGTGAATTTCTATATTGTGTTTTTATATCAAAAATATTATATAATGATGATGAAAAAAATAATAATTTAAATATAACAGAAATGCCAACATGTCCTTTATGTATAGAAAAGGTAGAACCAAGTTCAATTGGAATAGAAACAATGTTAAATATATTTCCTTGTAATAGATGGTTAAATTATAAAAAAAATTGTAAAGTATGTTCTAAATTCCCATATATTAATTTATTAAAATGTGAAAAATGTGAAAATTTAAATTCAAATTCATTATGGTGTTGTTTAATATGCGGATTTATCGGTTGTAATAGATATGAAGAAAAACATTTAATTTTACATTATAAAGAAACTAATCATAGATATTCAATTGAATTAAGTACTCAAAGAATATGGGATTATATGACAGATAAATTTGTTCATCGAATAATTAATACTGAACATTCTCAAATATTATTAGAAGATAATAATAATATTGAAGAAGCTCCTTCTACTCAAGAATTTTTACAGAGAATGGAAAATGTTATTGATGAATATAATAAAGTACTTGCTACTCAATTAGAATTACAAAGAAAATATTATGAAGATGAAGTTAAAAAAATGGAAGAGAAATATAATAATAATAATAATAGTAAGTTAAATAGTGTTTTAGATGATATTAAAAAAAAAAAATATAAAATTAAATTAAATCAAAAGTTATATAAGGATTGTGTTAAGAAATTAGGAGAACAAGATAAACAAATTGAAAAGATTAAAGATGATATTGAACTAAATAAAAATTTTATTAAGAATATTATGGAAGATAATGAAAAAGTAAAAAGAGGAGAAGTTAAAAATAAAATTATCGAAGAAAAAGAAATAACAATTAAAAAACAAAAAGAAAAAATTGATTTTTTACAAAAAGAACTTGAGAAATATTATTCAGAGTTATAATTAAGTATTTTAAATAGTTTCAAGTGCATTTATGCTATTTACCTTTATCAAATTGAATACTTTTAATAATTTAATTACATTAAATAAATTTTAATATTTAAAAAAATAATTGTAATTTAAGAGACCTATTAAAATTATTTTTTATGTAATTTAAAATATTATCTCTAAAATAATTTTCTAAATTCGATAATTTATTATTCAATTCTTCTTACATCTTTATTATAAGAAAAAAAATTAAGATTTTATTTAATTTGATTTATTTATTTAATCAAGAATTAAATATTCTAAATTTAATAAAAAAAAAGTTTATTATAAAAAAATAGAATTTAATATTTTTCATCTTATAACCGACAGAAATCAACAAAAAAAAAAAATTCCCAAAATTCAAAAATTTCAAAAAAAAAAAAATTTTAAAAACCTTATTTAAATCCCAAAAACAAAACAAAATTATTTCTTACCAAATAAAAAATCAATAAACCCGATAAAAAAAAAAAAATAAAATTAAATCAAAATATAAAAATTTAATTAACTCCCCAAATTTCAGGAATTAAACTAACAAAATATTTAGCATTATCAGGAGGTAACAAAGCATACATATCTCTATGTAAATTAATAAATTCTTTTTCATTAATACTTAAACCTCCAACAGCAGCAAAATTAATTCCAGCTTCAAATTTCTCTTTAGCAAAATCGACTTTTCTTCCAAAAATAGAAACTAAAGGTAATTTCTTAATATTAACATATTTCCAAACATCATTAATTTCAATAATTCCATTTTTATTTAATTTACTAAACACATCTTTACATGTTTTAACTAATAAATGAGGTGGTTCAATTGTAAATAAATCACTGAATTTATGTACTGATATTGAATCTTCATCTTTCTTTATTTGTTTTATTAATGTTGATTGCTCATTTTTTGTTAAAAATATTCCAAATTCTGAAAGAAAGGCATCTAATCCTGATATTGATATTGATTTTGAACCTGAAAAATCTTGAGTGTATATTGTTGATAATAATTCGTTTAAAGAATATATTTGACGGTTGTAACGCATTTGGTTAATCATCTTTGTTAAAACAAATTCTATACTGTTGTCTCCCATTTTTTTTATTGGATTTTTTAATAATTTTTTTTTTTTGGTTTTTTTATTTATTTTTGAGGTTTATTTTTAATTATTTTTTATATTAAATTAAGAATTAATTAAAATAAGAATTTAAAAATGTTTAGGGAGTATATGAAAAAAATTGGAAGAACAAATCTTTTTCAAACTCAAATAAATTTAATTAAATCAGATAAACCAAAAGAAATAAATAGAGAAAAAGATAAATTATTTTTTGATTTTTTAAATATTCAAGAACCTATACCTGAATTTGAACCAAAATTAGAAGAACCATTATTAGAAGTAAATAATTTTAAATTAGAAAATGCATTTTATAATGCTTTTGAAAAAATGAAAAAAGAATCAACTTGGAAAAAGTATAAATTTCCCAAAATAATATTTATTAAATTATATCAAAATTCAAAAAAATTAAAAAAAAGAATTATAAATTATTCAATACTTCATTTAAAAAGAGCTTCTGAAGTAATTGAAAGTTATAATCCACAATATAATATAGATAAAAAAAAACATAATTGGGAAAAGAATCCAAAA
Source organism: Isotricha intestinalis (assembly GCA_023807065.1). Taxonomy (NCBI): domain Eukaryota; phylum Ciliophora; class Litostomatea; order Vestibuliferida; family Isotrichidae; genus Isotricha; species Isotricha intestinalis. The sequence goes on from JAJJLU010003719.1 coordinate 22,354, forward strand.
GAATCATATACTTCTTATTATAATTTTATAACAAGAAGAAATCTTATTTTAGATAAAGAAAAAGAAAATAATAATTTAAATTATGGTTTATTTCCAAAAGAAATTGGACAAAAATCTAATATTGTAATATTAACTAGAAATAAAAATCAAACTAATGATTTAATTTATTCTGGAAAATTATGTAATATTTATATTCAAAGTGAGTTTTCAAAAAATTCAAAAGAAAGTTTTAATAATAATAAACCTGGGAAAAAACATTATTTTTTTTCTTTTAATGAATCGAAGAATTCAGTTAAAAAAAATGATATTGAAAATGAAAAAGAAAAAGAAAATAAAATATATAAATATAATAGTCATGATAATCTATTATTTAGAAAAAAAAATAATAGTTGTAAATTAGATAAAAAAGGAAGTAATTATTTTTATTTGGATAAGATAAATGTAAATTTTTCTTCAAAAAGTAGGAAAAAATTTATTAATTATAAAAGTGCATCATCAAGATATAAAATGTCTTTAATTAATAAAATAAAAAAAAATACATTATATTTTCATAAAAATAATTTATCTACAACTCAAATTCCAAAACTAAAAGAATTTCTATTAAATAAAAGTGATTTTTATTATTAAAATACATAATGATACTCTTAATATATTATAATATATATACATTTAAAATAAAAATAAAAATATAAAAATTAAAATAAAGTTGAATTATATACAAAATAAAATCGATGAAATATCTTCAATGATTCAACCAAATTCTCAGTCAAAATAAAATATAAAAAAATATATAAAAATCCATAATTTTTGAACTTGAATAAATTTTAAATTTTCTAAATTTGAATTAAATAATTATCTCACAGTTTAAATTCAAAATAAAAATTATTATATTTAAGAAAATGGAAAAAAAAGGAATATATCAAAAAGAATTAACATTAATTCAATTATGTGAAGATTTAATCAAACAAAAAGAAATAAATCCAAAAAGAAATGAAATAGAAAATATAAGTGAATATTCTCATTATACAAGAATAAATTTTAATGAAAAAGAAAAACAATTATATATAAATTTATTATTAAAATATGAAATAGATAAATTATTAAAAAATGATACAATAAATGAAAAAGGAATAGAAAAAGGAGAATTTAATTGGTGTTTTTATTGTAGAGGTCAAGCAAATTTTTTTTGTGATAGAATAAATTTTCCTGTTTGTTCTCATAATTGTGAAAATAAAATAACAGAACTTGAAAATATTGTAAATACAATAATTATTTCTAATATTGAAAGATATCAAGTTTTAGATGATTATTTAAATATGATACAATTATTTAGTTTAGCTATTAAAGCTTATACTAATGAACATGGGATTAAAATCAAAAAAAAAATAAATTTACAATTTATTATTCTTGATATTATTTTAAATATTTTTAAAAAAATTGAAAAAAAAAATTTTGAGAGAATAAATTCTATTCTTGCTGATTATTTATTTCCTGCAATTATTAAAGTTATGGTTTTTTCTAAAGAATATAATGAATTAAAGATTTTTAAAAAAAGTTTTGAAATTATTTATTTTATTTTGAATAATAAAGAACAAAATTGGAAATTAGAAATTCATTCTCATATTTTAATTATTGTAAATGATATTATTATACCTATTTTATCTGGGGATAATTATGAGTTTAAAGAATATTTAATTGATTTTTTTATGGAAAATAATTCTTTATTATTTGAATTAAACATTAATTATGATTGTGAATTCTATACACCTTATATTTATCAAAGAATTTTAGAAATATTAACTAAATATATTGATGGAATGTATAATCAAAAAAATGAAAAAAATAAAAAACTAAAAACTATAAGATTTAAATGTTTAGATTTAGTTAATAAAATGATAAATAATTTATATTCAGTTACCCTTGATTCAATATCTAAAATCAATTTAGAAGAAAATTTAAATGAAATTAATAGAATTAAAAAGAAGATTGAATATAGAAAAATTATAAATAAAGCTGTTGATAAATTTAATATGAATCCATCTTTAGTTTTAAAATATTTAGAAGAAAATAATTTAATTATTTCTCCAAGAGAATATAATCATTTAAGAGATAAAATTCAAATAAATTATAAAGAAGAAAAAGATATTATTGATTCTAATTTAATGAATTATTTTACTGATTTTCCTTTAATTTATGAGGAAAAAGATAAAGAAATCATTATAAAAAAATTTTTATCAAAAAATATTTTAATCAATTCAATAATAACATATGATGATTATACTTCATATATTATTTCTATATTTATAAGATATTCATTAAATAAATTAGATAAAAAACAAATATCTAATTATTTATCTCAAAGTAGTCCTTTTAATATTAAAGTTTTAACCTATTTTATTGAAAGTTTCCATTTTAAAAATTATGATATTTGTGAAGCTTTACATTTAATTTTTGATATACTTCCTTTTAATAATGAAAAAGAAATTATTGATAGAATAATTAAAATTATTATTGAAAAATATGTTTTAGATAATTTTAATAATGAAAAATATCCTTTTAATAATAAAGAATATTTTTCCAAGCTTTCATCAATGTGTATTGAAATATCAAGTGATATGAATAAAAAAAAAGGAAAAATTAAACCAATGAATAATTATATAAAATCAATAACAGATTATATAAAAAATAATATAAATGAAAATATAAGAATTTATGGTTATTCATATATTTGTAATATTTATAATAAAATTCTTTCTTGGCCTTTACAGTTTAATGTTTTTACAAACAAAGCAGAAAATATTATGTACAAAGTTGATTTATATAAAAGATGTGATTTATTTAATAAAAAATATAAAGGAATCTCAGAAATAAATAATAATGATATTAAAAATATTTTAGAAAGTTCATGGACTTATTTTTTAGGAATTTTTTCAAAAATTTTAATTTCATACAATGAAAATACTACATGTTTAAGAAGTATAGAAACAATATTATTATTTGCAAAAACATGTGGAATAACAAAATTATATACTATAAGTGATGCATTTATAAATACAATAATAAATTCATCAAACATTTTTTTTGATAATAAAGAATTAGATTCAAAAAGTATTTTATGTTTAAATACTTTAATATCATTTATTGAATTAAATGGACAATATATTTCTTCAGGTTGGTTAAATATAATTCAAATGATAAGTAAAATTGATCAATATCAGCATTGTCCTTTCAGTAAAAATAATACAACAAAGAAAGAAATTTATTTAAAGAATTCAAATAAATTATCTTTTATATCATTTGATATTATTTTTGAATCAACTGTAAAATATAATATTGAAATACTTGAACAATTTATTAATTCTTTATGTGAAATTTCCAGAATAGAATTATCAATAAGTGAAGATAGATTATTTTGTTTACAAAAAATGGTTGAAATTTTAGGTTTTAATGTTAATAGAAAACAAGACGAATTAGATATTATTTATAATAAAATTTCTGAACATTTTTTATATATCATTTCTAGATATCATAAAAATGAAATTTTATTTATTTATTCTATGGATTCTTTAAGACAAATTGTAATTAAAATTTTAAATAATAATAATAATTTTATTAAAAACTTTGAAACTACTTTATTAAGGCCTTTTGAAATTATTTTTAATGATAATTTAAAAAAAGGAAAAAAGTTAGAAATTGTTATGGATTGTTTTTCTAATATTATTGAAAATGTTAAAAAAATTAAAAAAGGATGGATTGTATTATTTAATATTATGCAAAGTATTATTTTAGAAAAAATTGAAGATTTTTATCCTTTAATTTTGAATATTTTAAAAGAAAATGAAAAAGAATTTGAAAATGATATTTCAAATTTTATTGAAAATTACCAAGAATGTTTAAAAAATTTATCTAAAATTTATTTAGAAGAAAAATTAAGAAATGATATAAAAATTTTATTAACTAAATTATTGAAAAACATTTATAAAATAAATATCAAAGATAAAAAAGTTCATTTGTTAAAAATTTTTATTCATTCTCTTGATGATATAATAAATAATAATCCAAATTTACATACTAATTTAATTTTTGATTTAATGTATGAAAGTTTAGAAGAAGAAATAAAATTAAATGAAAAAAACAAAGAAAATGGAGCTCCAGTTGATAAAAAAATTGAAAAAAAATTTGAAAATAATTTTTTGTTTTTATTTTGTTTATTTATTCAACCTCATTTAGTCAGTTTATTGTTAAGTAGATTTAAATATATAAAAAGTGAAAATACATTTTATAAATCAATTCAAGAAGGGAAAAATATTGAAGAAAATTCCCTTAATATTATTTTAATATGTGAAACTAATAATACAAATTTAATAACAAATAATTTAAATGAAGAAGATGTTGAAATAATAAAAAATATAAATAAAGAAATTATTGAAGATAAAGAATATTTAAAAAAAAAATTTGAAATTTATAGAGATTTATCTCCTACTCAATATGAAGAAATCTTAGAATTATTTTTTCAAAATTTTGAAAAATATAAAAACAGTTATCCTTTACTTTATCATAATTTATTAATTGTTTTATTACAATTGAGTATTTATAATAAATCATCAAAATTAATTTTTCAAATTTTAGAAAAATATTTAATCAATGAAATAGAAAATTTAAACGAATTAATTTTCAAAAATATTATATCATGTATATTTACTATATTAGAATTTTTAAAAGAAATAAGTATAAATCCTTCTGAAGAAAATTATAATGAAATAATATATTTTACTTATAATTTTGGAAATTTTTTGTTACAATTATTATCTAAACTTTTTGATTTTGAAAAGATAAATTTTAATATGAAAGAAATGTATAAAAATCTTTGTATTATAAATAGAAATTTAACAAAAACAGAAATTAATAATAAATTAAATCTGTCAAAAATTATTATTTCTAAACAAGACATAGATACATTTAAATTAATATCAAATATTAAAACAAAAATAATTTCAAAATATAAAGATATAAAAGAATTATATGATGATTCAATTATAAATTCTATAAATTATATATGTCAAATATATGAAAAATCTAATAATGAAGAAAAAAATGAATTACTTTCTGTTGTTGAATCTGAAATTGAAAATGTTATTCCTAATTTTTTAACAATAATGAGTAAAGAAGAATTAAAAAATTTATTTAATATTCTTTTGATTTTAATGGAATCAAATAATAAAAATATTAGAAAAATATCAAAATCAATAATTATAAAATTAGTTAAAGATAAATTATGTATTTTTAAATCATTTAAAAATAAATAAATATTATATAAATTTTATGAAAATGATTCAACTAAAAATTTTTCAAAATATTTATCAAATTTAATATGTTTATATAATAAATTAAATTATACTCTTTTAATATCTTATTCATTAGTACCTTCAAATAAAAGAAATTTAAAATAAATCATAGACCATTTCATTTTTTTCGATTTTTTCATCTTAAAATCCTCTTTTATAAATAACTTAAATAAGTATTATTTAAAAAAAAACTTTTTAAAAACTAAAAAACATAAAAACCCAATTTGAAAATAAAAGAAAGATAAATCCTTTGTTTATATTATTTTTAGTTTAGATGATAATAATAATAGATTTCTGAATTTATGAGACTATAATATTGAAATGATAATTTTTTTATATATTTATTTCTTAATTATGTTTTTATTAATTTAATTAAAATTCAATTAAGTTTATATTATTATTGTTATTATTATTATTGTTGTTATTATTATTATTTGTGTTGTTTGAAGAATTATTTTGTTCGATGTTGCCAAATTCAACAAATGGATTATAATATCCTTGATTATTATTGTTGTTTGTCTGATTAGGAATATTGTTCATCATTGAAAATGGATTATTTTGTAAATTTATTGTTTTTGGTTCATTATCTTGAACATTAAAATCAAATAAATTTACACCACTATTATTTACATTAACTTGACTTTGGTTATTTTCTCCTGTAAAATCAAAAGACAATAAATCTTGATTTTGATTATTATTATTTATTGGAATATTTTTATTATTCATATTTTTATTTTCATTAATTTTCTTATTATTATTATCATCATCACTACTACTACTTTTACTATCATCATTGTCACTGGTTAAATCATATTTATTTTTTTTCTTTTTAAAACTTGCTTTTTTTTTATTTATTTCTTTTTCTTTTTTATCTTTTTCAAAATTATATCTTCCTAATCTACTTAATAATCCTCCTTGAAAAACAATTTCTTGTTTTTTTTCTTTTTCTCTTTCAAAACTATAATCATCTCTTTCTTTTTCAATTAAATCATCACTTTCTAAAATTTGATAAATATTCTTGGCTTTATTTCTTATATTTTCAGCCCCATTTACTTCATAATTAAACTTTGTTAAAACATAAATTAATTCTTTACAATTTTTTATTTCATATATAAATAATTTTGAAGCACCTTTAATTAAATTGTCTACTAAATTTAAAGTTTTATATATATTTTTCCATTCAGTGAAATTTGAATTTAAATTATTTCTTATTGTTTTAATTATAATTTCTACATTTTCTGGTTTATCAGATCTTTCAAATAATTGATCTAAAAAATATGTGTAATCTTGTTGAGAAATATTTTTATCTCCAGTTAAAAAATTTAAAAGATCATTTGTTGAATAATAAAAAAACTCCATAATTATAATTTTTTTTTAACAAAGGAAAATATAATAAAAATCATTAAAAAATTAATTTTAGAAAAACAAAAAAATAAATTAAATAATTATATTAATCTTCTTCTTCTTCATTAGCAGTTTCCCCTTTATCAGTAATTTTATTTTCTTCTTCTCTATCCTCATTTAAGTTTCTAGCATGAATTTTAAATTCTCTTGTTTGTTCTTCATACATTTCAGGAGTAATAAAAACTAATTTATGTTCATAACAATTATTACAATAATATATTATTAAAAATATAAAAATTAATAATTCCAAAATCATTGTAAAAAAACAGAGCATTATTACATTATATAAATCATTCAATAAACCAATTTCAAGTGGTAAAGCCATATTTTTTTTTTCTATATTATTTCCATTATTACTTGTTGAATAATTTGTTTGACAATATTTATTGAATTTATTTAAATAAAGATATGTATTTAAACTAAACCCAAAATATAATCCTGACATTGTCATTGAGACAATTAAACAAATAAATAAAAAACAAGAAAAGAAAAAATAAATAATTGAAGAATCTACACAATTATTACATAATCTAAATATTAAAAATATTATTCCAATAACAAAAATTGCTAATGAAAAAATTGAAAGAACCAAAGAAAATCTTCTTAAATGATTAAAATATTTATATTTTTTATAATGATTTTCAGGACTTTTCATAAAAGGACATCCAATACCATATAATATTTTTTCCCCTATAATTTTAGGATTATTAAAATTTAAATTTGTTAAACCTAAATTATTATAATAATCACTTATTTCTGAATTTAAATCTGAATATTGAATATTATCAAGTAAAACTTTACTTCTAATTCCATTATCATAATAATAATGTAAATTTGAATCAAAATGATTACAATAATGAGAACCATTATATAATATATTATATAAATTTAAACCTTCATTTTGATTAATTGGATTAATATTACTTAAATCATTATATGCACATTGTAATTCATTTTCTAAATGAATATCAGATAATAATTCATTAAATTCAAATAAAGATAAACTTTCATTTGTTAAAATTGAAGGAACAAATGTATCATTTTCACTATCATAATTTATCTCAGAAACAAAATTATTTAAATTTATTTTTGATTCTTCATTTAATATTGTATTATAATATTCTTTATAATCATTTTTTTTTCCATTATATTTGTCTCTAAATAATTGATGAAAAGAAGCTATACTTCTTTGACTTCTTATTACACAAATATATTTATTTTTATAAGTTAAAATTGGTTTTGAATCAATTTCATTAATTTTATTACATGAATACATTTTATTATAAGTTTTTTTATTGCAAATATTTTTTTTCTCAGAAAAAAAAATAGCAGAATTAAATTCACAATAACAAGAATCTTTTTTATATCCACTCCAAATTCCTAAAGTTATAGCAGTTTGATTACTAGTACAATTTTGAGAGGTAAAATTATATATATTTGTAATTAAATAATTATTCCAATTTCTTTGGTATAATTTTCTTAAATATTTTCCTGTTTGAGTTGGAGTTCTCATAAATAAAAGCGGACTCATTATAATTAAAAGGAGATATAATACTATAAGTAAAATTTCTATTAACCATTCACTTAAAGAATGTGTTATTTTTATATTATTATTTATTGATATTGTATTCGGGGGGTTTTTTTTCATTTAAATTTTTTATTTTTTTTAAATAATTAATGAACAAATTTATTTTGAACTTTTTAATTAAATAATTTTTATTATATTCTTTACTTTTATTTAAAATTAAATCATTTTTATTTACTTAATATTAAGAAATTTCTGTGGTAAAAAGATTAATATTATTGAATAAAAAACTGGAAGGATTAATACATAAATTAATGAATAATACCAAATTCTAATTTTTAAATATAAATAAGTGAAAATTAAAAAATATAAAGTAATATAACTCCAAGTTAATAATCCAATTATACAATTTATAATAGATAATTTTTTTTCATTTTGAACAAATCTTAACATTAAATAAATAATGACAGAGAATACAGAATTAAAAATATTATTTTCAATTAAAATTACAAAAGACATAGTAATTAGTCCACAATTTAAAAAAAGAGAGAGATTTAAAAAAGAAAAATCAAAAATAAAAAATAAACAAGGATGAAATTTTATAAAAATTTTACAATATCTTTTAAAGATATTTTGTTCTGAAAAAGGAATAATAATTTCAGCTTTTCTTTCTTTTTTAGATTCTTTGATTTGTTTTGCACTTACAGAAGAAGAAATTTCAACAACTTTTTCACTAGTATTATCATTATTATTTGTTATATTTGTTTCATTTGTTGAAGGAATAGGAATTCCTAATTTTTCTTTTTTTAAAATTGAAGGTATTGAAAATAATAATGTCAAAATAAAACAAAAATGAAAAATATATCTTTCATCTAAATTAGTGTAATTTCTAGAATTAAATAAATGATAAATACACTTAAATACTAATAATGAATTTTTATTTTTATAATTTTTTTTCTCAGTTGATATATTATATCCATAACTTTTTAATGGTGGTATAACATTACAATAACATTTCAATTCAATAGTTGAATTTTTTTTAATATAATTATATCCTTTATATATACAATTTTCTCCACATATTAAAATATCTTCATATAAATAATTCCTTAATTTTAAATTTAAATTAACTTTTGGATCATCTTCAAAATCAAGTAAACAAAGATCATTATAATATCTTCCTTTGATATCATATAAATCTACATTATATTTTACAATATATTTTTCATATCTATTATTGTTTTGAGATTTATGTAAAGAAAATATATAATTTTTATATAATTCATTACAAGATAATTGAATTTTATCAAAATTTTTATCATAAAATATATATTGAATACTATTTACATAACTTCCTATAAAATAAGTTTCAATTATCATATAATAATAAGGATCTATATTAATAAAACAATCTTTATTTTCATTAAAATCATCTTTATTAAAGTTTTTAACATTAAATTTATAATCATTATATAAATATTCAAATTCTTCATTAGGTTTATTTTGACTTTTAAATAAATTTTCAATATCTTTTATAATTCGCTCAAATGTTTTATTTATAATATCTTTACATTCAAAATTTTCATTAGTAGTTTCATCAGGACATTTTTTATAGCAATATTTATTATATATAAAAGGAGAATCTCCAGAACATTTTTTAACACATTCTTTACTCTCAAAAACAATAAAATTAAAATCTTTTGGACAAATATTAACACATTTTTTTTCATTTTCATCATTAATATACCATAAATTATTACAATTTTTAGTCTTATTATTATCATCACCAATTATTAAACATTCTTTTGTTAAAGTATTATTAAATTTATATTCATTTGGGCAATTTTCATTTAAATTTAAACATTTAATTGATTTATCTGCATATTGAATCCAATAATGTTGACAGTGACACCCTTTATCATCATAAATTACATTTTTTAAATTAGTAGGACATTTTTCATAACAAATATTAGAAAAAGTAATTAAGTTTTTAGGACATTTATTAACACATTCTTTTTTATTTTCGATTAAATAAGGATAATCAATTGGACAATTATTATTATCTAAACAAAATTTATTATTATTTTCCATATAAAATAATCCAAGACAAGTATAATTATCTTTTAAAATACAATTATGTTTATTTTTATCAAATATATATTTATCTTCACAACTTGTACACAATTGATTTCTTTCTGTTCCTCCCCATGAACAAGTATTACAAGTTAAATAACAATTCATAAAAGTATTAGTTATATGATTAAAATAATATTTCTTTATTTTTTCCTCTGAATTAAAACATAATGTATTATTATTAAAAGTTTGAAAATATTTTTCTTTATTATTACATTTTATACATTTTGTATTATATTTTTCTATTGAAAATTCATCACATAATTCACATGCTTGATTACATACTTGAATATTAATAATACATTTATTGGAAATCAATATTTGATTTTTATTATTATATTCTATTCCAATATGTAGTATTTCTTTTCCATAATTATCAGATTGATATATAAATTTTGATTCATTTATTGTTGGAATTCCTGTGAAACCATTTGAAGAATTAAAAAATATTTTTACTTCTTCATTTTTTTCTTCTTTATAATTTAATATTATTTCATTTAAATTTAAGGTTAATTTTTCATTTGAATGAAGGTAAAAATTTGAATTTTTACATTGGAGTTTTTTCGGAAAAGTTATTATAAAAGATTGTATTCTATTGTTATCATATGAATATATAATATGAAGTAAATTATTTTTATTTGGAAAAATATTACTTTGAATAAATGAGATATTAACACTTTTTGCTTCTACATTTATTTCTTGAATTTCATCAATATAATCGTTTTGCGTTTCATATTGTATTTCTTTAATTGTAATTATTCTCTTTTCATTTAATTCTTCATCATAAGTAATATATAAATAATTATTTTCAAATTGAATAAAATTTACATTATTAACTGAAGAAGATAGAACTAAAGCTTGATTTGTTTGAATTTCATATTTCTCATCTTTTACTTTATCTATTAATATTTTTTCATAAGTTATAATAGAACTATTTGAATCATAAGCACAAATAAAGAAAGAATAAAAATCTATATTTAATAAATAAAATTGGTTAATTTGTCCTATAATAAATAATTGATTTTCATTTATTATTTTATTATTACTTATATATGATAGCAATAAAGCATTTTTAGTTAAACTATAATAAATACATAATATTTTATTGTTATAATCAAAATCACATGATATATAACTTTCACTTATTTCCTTTGAAATAATTTCTTTTTCAAAGAAAAAAAAATTTAATTCTCCTAATTTATTATTTTTAAAATCAATTTTAACAAACTCTTTTATTAAATAATGCATATTTTCAGTTGAATTGTAAATTACATTTGAATAAGATAATATTAATGTATCTTTTTCTTTATTTATTTTAACATTACATTTATGTTCTGTTTTAGTTAAATTTAGATTTACATAAGATAAACTTTGAATTTTATTTCCATTATTTAAATCATATACCATAATTGCGTTTGAATTTGTACAAACATAAAAAAGTTTTGAATCTGAAATTAAATAATTTGTTGATATTACTTTTTCAAGTGAGATATTAAAAGAATTTGATTTATGTTTATTATTTTCATCTATTATAAAAGTAGCGGATTTTGAAAATATCATAATATTATTATTATATGGGATACTACCTATAATTTCATAGTTTTTATTCTCAAAATTATTAGATTCAGAAATTCCATAATTACTGCATTGTATTAAAAATAGAAGGAAATATATAATAATTATTAAGTTTATAGACATTTTATAATTTAATAAAAATATAATAATGTGAATATTTTTTTAATTAAATTTTTGGTAATTTTGAATGTCACTATTTATCTTTTTTAACTTAAATATTGAAATATTTCAAAATCTAAATATTCATTAAATTCAAAAATATTTTTATCATTTGATAATATATTTAAGAATATTATAAAAAATTTATATTTGTTTTTAACATCAATTATTTACAATTTTTATTTTATACTGAAAAACTAAAATGAAATCAAAATTTTTAAAAAATCAAAATTTTTATCCTTGTGGCTTTTAGAAAAATTAGATTCACAGGATAATAAATTTTTAAAAATTATTAATAATTAATAAAAAAGGATGTGTTGAAGAGTTTTAAGATTATTCTAAAAATATACCAAAATAAATGAATTCAATTTAATAATAAAATTTTGTGAATAAAAATTTTATAAATTAGTAGAAATAAAATAAGTAATGTAATATTATTTAAAAAATGAAACAATTATCATTTTTTCCTTTAATAACTCCTTTTATTTCTTCATTATTCTTATTTAATTCCTTTAAATATTTTTTTTTGAATTCAGTGAATTCTTTTATATCATTTTTTGGTGATTCATAAGCATTTTTAATAGTTTCATGAATTTTTTTTAATTCTTGAAGACCTTTAATTCTTCCTTGCCAACCAGGTTTTGCTTGATTTTTTTCACTTTCAATCAATAAATCAATATAATCAGAAGAAGAGAAAGGGTTTGAATTTAAACCAATTTGTTTTAATCTATCAACACATTTTTTTATATCTTCTTGTATATTCAAACATTTTAATTGAATATCCTCAAATTCTTTAATTAAACCATTTCTTATTTGTTCAAATTTAGTTAAATTACTTTGACTATCATAATATTTTTGTTCTAAATCTTTTAATGTAGTCTTTTCTTTTACCATTTTAATATCAATTCTAAATCTTGCATTTTTATGTTCTGTATGAAGACATTTCTTAGGACAAATTGTACAATTTCCATTACTCATTGCTGCACACCCAATTTTATTATCATCTTTAATATAACACGGATAATGACAAGTATAATTACAAATCAAACAATTTGTAACATATTCTCCTGGTTTTAAATCAATTTTTGTTATTTTTGGAACATCAGATTCAATGACAAAATTTTTAGAACCATCAATATTTTTCTTTTCTATTTTAATTTTTTCTAATTGTTGTCTTACACCATCTAATTTACTTAATCCTAAATTTAATTGAGGAATCAATCCTTCAACTGTGGTATTTA
>JAJJLU010003720.1:0-35504 GCA_023807065.1 Isotricha intestinalis
CCTGTTAGTAAAGTTATTGTTGATAGAAAAACTATTGAACAACATTTACTTTCTGATCAAAATGATCCTTTTAATAGAACTAAATTAACTAAAGATATGCTTGTTCCTTGTAAAGATTTAAAAAATAAAATTGATAATTATATGAAAAAGAAAAAAAATGAAAAGAAAAAAAAATAGATTTTTTATTTTTTCTTATATTAAAATAAAAATATATATTAATTCTAATCAAAAATTTAAAAAAATAATACAAAGGAATATTTAATGTATTAAATATTATAAGTTTAAAATAGTTTTTTTTATTATTATTTTATTAACAAGTATTTTATATATAAATTAATATATAAATAATATTAAATTATACAATTGGTTTATCACTTTTTTCAATTAATTGACCTGTTTCAAACATCAAATAATTTTTTCTTTGAACAATGAATTTATAATTATTAACAACAGGAATTCCAGAAAAAAGATTTGTAATAGCAGAAGTAATATCATTAACTTTAATAACTTGTTGTTTTTTTAAACTTTCATCTTCTTCTTCAAAAACTAAATTAAATAGACCATTTTTTTCTCCATTTAAATAATTACCCATTAATAATTTAGTTAAATTATCAGAATAAGAAATATATCTTCCAAAACCAGATTTTTTATCTTCTTCATAACCTCCAAAATAATTATCACTGATATGATTATTATCATTATTACTATCTTCTATATTATTATTATTATTATGCATATATAATCCACAAAAATCTTTAAAGTGTTTATCATCAAAAAATCCTTCATAAACATCTCCACTTTTAAAATATACAATTCCATACTTGGAAAAATTTACTCCTAAATGAAAAAAACCTTCATATTTTTTTATAAAATAATTATCACTATAATTAATTATACCATAACCATTAATTTCTCCATTTACAAAATTACCTTTATATTCATATGAATAACCTTCTGTTTTTAATATATTTTTTAATGTTCCTTTTCCTTCTTCTTTTCCACCTATAAAATATCCTGTATAATCATATTCAGATTCTAATTCATATTTTGATAAATTTTCATTAAAACAATAAGTCATTTTAATTAAATGACCATAATTTTTATAAATAATAACTCCAGAAAGATTTTCTTCAAGATCACCTTCATATTTAGTAATTTCTAATAAATTAATATTATTATTTTCATTAAATATAACAATTTGTCCTGAAATAAAATGTGAATTATGAAATATACCTTTCATAATTTTAGCATATCTAAAATTTAATTCTATTAGCAAACCAAAACCATCAAATTTATTTCTAGTAAATTCTCCTTTATAATATTTAAAATGATATTCAGAAAATTGTCTATAATAAATTCCTAATCCTTCTTTTTTTCCATATCTAAAAGTTCCATAATATAAAGATCTATTTCTTTGTTTTATCAAAGTTCCAAATCCAGCATATAAATACAAAGTATTATCATATTGACCTTCATAAAATTCTGTTTTTGTTTCAAAATAATTATTTCTTGAATTATCATAATCAATTATATTTATAAATGTCTCTTCTTTATTATTATTTACATATGCTATATTATGTGAAGTTTTTCCTCTTAATTTTCTTCTAAAAAAACTCTTTTCTTCTTTATTTAAATTAAAATAACTATATTTATTTTTTACATTTGAAATTTTTATTTTTTTCCTATTTGGAGAATATTTCATACTTGGTAATCTTAACATTGATTGAATTTTTTTCGGTTTTTTTTTCTCTTTTGAATTTATTTTATTTAAACTATTATTTTCATTATTTAAACTTATATATGATAATTCTCTGTTTGATTTTTCTCTTTGATGAAATTCTTTATTTTTTCTATTTATTTCTTCTAAATTTTCATTTTCATCAATTTCAACACTTTTTTCATCGAAATTAAAAATATTATTTTTATTTTTAAAACAATTTGAAATTTTTTTTTTTCTTATTTTTTTAAATTTTTCAATGTCATTCACTTTCAAATAATATTTTTTATTATTAATAATAGAATCAAATTCATCTTTTCCAATTTTATAATAATTATTATAAGTAGAAGATAAAAAATTATATTTTTTAAGAAGATAAATATAATAAAGAGATTTAATAAAAATTCTTAATTTTCCATATAAAAAAATTTGAGAATTTGATTTTAATTCATCATTAAGTAACATTAATAAATATGATTTATTTGAATTTGTTATATCATCTATTTTTTCTGGAAGTTCTTCTTCTGAAACATTTAAACATAAATTATATAAATTTTCAATATCTTTTTTAATAAAATTTATTTGAGAATCTAATAGAGAATCAGTATTCTTTTTATATATTAATTTTTGAATTGTAATTAATTTTTTAATTGATTGTTTTAATTTTATTGGATTTACATTTTGATTTTGTGCAGACCTCTTTTTTTCTATTAATTGTTTTAAATTTTTTTTATCTTTCACATATTCTGAAAAATCATTATAAAAATTAATATTATTTGAACATATATCATTTGCATAATATTCTTTAATCATATTTTTTAAACCTTCAAAATCATGAAGTTCCAAAAATATTTTTTCTTCTTCATAAATTTTTTCAAGTATATCTTCTTTATTATCAAAAAAATTTTTTAATTTATTATTTAGAAGAGTTTCATAATAATTTTTCTTTTTTGGAAAATATATAGATTCAACACAGAAAATATTTTGTAATTTATTAATCATTTTATTATATTTCAATTTACTATAAAGTCTTCTGTAATTATAATTTACAAAATTACATATTTTTTGTCCGTTAATTAAATAATGACCTTTTAATAATGTAAATTCAGAATTTTCATTTGTTTCATTTGCTGTAGTTAAAATTTCAGGAGCAGATTTTTCAAATTTTTTACAACTAACACAATTAGCTCCCATAATTTATGTTTAAAATATATTTTTTTTATGAATTTAATTTATATTTTCCTTTTTAAAAATCAAATTTAAAAAAAATCCTTTTGAGTTTTATAATTATTATTGTAATTATTTAATTAATTAAATAAAAATAAAATAAATAAAATTATGTAAAAAATGCTATTATCAAAAAATAAATGATTGTAAAAATAAAACAAATATTTTAATCTTTTAAATTAAGTAATTTAAAAAAAATATATAAAATATTAAACAAAAAAATTTAAAAATGTCAATCTTCAACAAACTTCAATCTCAAAAAATAACAATAAAATATTTAGATGAAGAAGAAATGGATCAAATAAAATCAGAAAAAATAATAGAATATAAAATATTAGTTATTGGAGATCATTTAGTAGGAAAAAGTTCTCTTTGTTTAAGATTTGCAAAAAATGAATTTAATTTAGAAATTAAACCAACAAAAGATAATGAATGTTATATTAAAGCACTTAAATTATTTGATATTATAATTAAATTATACTTAATAGATACAACAACTGATATATTTAAAATTGCTAAAAATGATATTTTATTTGAAGATGTAAAAGGAATTATTGTTGTTTATGATATTACTAAAATTAAAAGTTTTGAAAATTGTCAATCTTGGATTAATGAAATTAGACAAAATATTGGTAATCTAATTCCAATTATGCTTATTGGAAATAAAAAAGATTTAAAGTTTTTAAGAAATGTTGATTATGAAGAAGCTTCTGAAAAAGCTAATAATAAATTAAATTGTGATTTTAAAGAAACTTCTTGTATTGAATTAGATAGTGTTAAAGATAGTATTAAATTATTAATTGCTAGAATTTATTATAATGATTTAAATGAAAGTGAAAAAGAACATTATAAAGTTTTGTTTTCTGATAATGAAAAAAAAAAAGAAGAAGAAAAAAAAGAAGAAGATAAAAAAGAAGAAGAAAAAAAAGAAGAAGATAAAAAAGAAGAAGATAAAAAAGAAGATGTTGAAAAAAAAGAAGAAGAAAAAAAAGAAGAAGATAAAAAAGAAGAAGATAAAAAAGAAGAAGTTGAAAAAAAAGAAGAAGAAAAAAAAGAAGAAGAAAAAAAAGTAGAAGAAGAAAAAAAAGTAGAAGAAGAAAAAAAAGAAGAAGAAGAAAAAAAAGAAGAAAATGATAAAAATAAAGAAGATAAATAATTTTTCTATTAATTTAATAACAATTATTTAATATTATATTGTTTTATTTTTTATTTGTTATATAATTTATATTTTTCAAATAATAAAATATTGAATTTTTAAAATTTCTTTTAATATGTATACTTTTATAAAATAATGGAAACAATATTTTTTATTGGAATTGGAAATTTAATAAATAGAAAAATTATAGTAAGTTATAGTCCAAGAGAAAGAAATGAAAAAAATAAATATTCAAAAGAATCAAAAGATATAATAGAAAAATTATTATTAATATCAATAATGCCAAATGAAAGATATACAGAATCAACAAATGATGATAAAAGAAAAATATTAAATTTAATTGATTCTTCAGGTAAATGGGTATTTATGATAATAGTAATAAAAGATTATCCAGAAAGATATGGATATAAATTATTAAATGAATTACAAAAAAAAACTTTAGATACATTAAATAAAGAATATTTAAATAAATTAGGTTTTGATGAAAATTTAAATAATAACTTTAAAAATACTAAAGATGATATTCAATTATATATGGTTGAATTAGAAAGAAATTATAGAGATATTGGTCAAATTGATAAAATTAGAAATATTCAAAATGATGTTAATGATATTAAAATAGAAATGAAAAATAATGTTAATCAAATGATTAATAATATTGAATTAACTTCTAATTTAGAAAATAGGTCTGATGCTTTAAGAAATGAAGCTAAATTTTTTAAAAAAGAAGCTAAGAAATTATATAAATATACTTGGTGGAAAAATAAAAAAATTACTATGACTGTTGGTGGAGTTAGTTTAGGTACAATTGTTTTATTACTTTCTAAATATGTTTTTAAATTATTTTAAATTTTTATTTATTTATGATTAATATAATATTAAATTTAATAATAAAAAGTCAAAATAGTTACTTTACATTTTATAATTTTTAAAATATGTTAATATTTAATATATATTCTAAACTTTAAAATGTAAATAAAGATTAAAATATTAAGATATTTAATTATAAATCATCAACAGCTCTTCTTTTTTTTTTTAATAATCCTCCAGTTAATTTAGGATCCATAGAAGCATAATAAGGTTTTTCTCCATTATCATAAGAAGTTAAATTAATATAAGTAATAATTTTATCATCAATTAATTTATTTTTAATAATATCATTTTTATTTTTATCCTTATCATATAAAGGACATTCAGTTTTATAATTAACTTTTTCATTTTCTTTTTCTTTTTCTTTCTTAATATATTTATTATCATTTATTAATTCAGGATCAGCAATTTTTGCCCAAGATAATCTATATTTTTCTTTATTAATTTCTAATGTATTATATAAAGAAACAAAACATTTTTCAGCATCTTCTCTATTAGAAAAAGTAATATAAACAATATTAGATTCATTATAAAATTTAACTCCTTTTAATTCACCATATTTAGAAAAAATTTTATAAATATCTTTTTCTTTAATAGAATTATCGACTAAATCATTAAGACATAAAGTAGTAATTTTTTCATCATTTGGTGGTTTAGGCATATTACTATATTGATTTAAAATTTTTTTTGCAATTGGATCATTAATTCCATTAAATCTATTTTCAATTGAATTATTTAATAATTTATTATCATCAATATCTGGTATCTCATGTCTATAAGGACAATTATTTCCTCTTATACAATTTCCTTTAACATAAAAAGAACATATTTGAGGTAAATTTCTTTTTGCTGTTATTTCTTCTTTTTTTTCATTTTCTAATAATAAATTATTATTATTTTTTTTCATTAAGTTTTTAAAATTTTCTGGTAAGTTATATGCCCCTTCTTTATAATATGGTAAATCTAATTTATCAAAATTTTTTGTTGCATTTGCAATAAAAAAATCTCTATTTGCATTTTCTTTTGGAATTTCAATTTTATTTTTTAAATATTTATCTCTTATTTCAACAGGTAATCCAAATTGTAAATCAAATAAACAAGTTTGACAAACATTTTTTAATTTTGAACAAGTTTGACAAATTTCTGTTCTTTTATATCTTGAATTTTTATCAGGTTTCCAAGTAAATAAAGTAAATGGTCTTTTACATATTTTACATTGACCTTCATATTCTGCTTTCATCATTCTTATATATGGATTAGGACCTAAACATTTATTACATAAAATAGGAAATTCTGAAGATTCCCATTTTAATTTTTTAATATCACTTTTATTCATTTTTTATTTATTTCTTTTTTTTAATTTCAATTAAAATTTAATAAATAACTCGCTTTAATTGAATTAGAGAAATGTCAATTGAAATTAAAGAAACAAATCTTCAACAATTAAGTCAAAATGCACAAAAAATGAAAGAATTAGAATCTAAAATGGAATTTATTGAATAAAAAATTTCTGAAATAAAACTTCAAAATAATAAAAATAAATGAGATGAAAATTTATCAAAATATGAAATTGAAAAATTATATCAAGAAACATTAGATTTATATGAAGAATATAATACTCCTCTTAAAGATGCTGAAGAAATTATCATTGTTAAAAAAAAATGCAGTTAAATTTGTTTTAATTCAAACCTGTGAAAGAGTAACAAATAAATTTGTAGAAATTTTTGATGAAATTGGAGCAAGAATTTATGAATCAACAATTAAAAGAGAAGAAGTAGAAAATAAAAAATATGAACTTGAAAATGTTTTAAAAGAATTAGAAAAAAAAATGATGAAAAAGAAAAAAAAAATAAATGAAGATATAGATTTAATGAAAAGTGAAATAGATTTTACAAAAACACAATATGAACAATTAACAAATGAAAATATGAAATTAAGAAAAGAATTAAAACAAAAAACAAATTTAATAGGTCAATTGGAAAATAAATTAAATCAATTAAAAAAATTAATAGGGAAATTAACAGAAGTAAGAGTAATATTAAATAAATATTTTTCATCTCATTTTGAAAATTTTACTCAACAAGAAAGAGAAATTATTCAAGATATGCAAAATTATAGAGCTTTAAATAATGAACCAAAATATAAAGAAGCAATGAATGAATTATTAGAAAGTGGAGAATATGATGTTTAACAAAGTAATAAAAAAACTCCTTCTAAAATTTCTTCTAAAGTTAATTCCAAAAGAAGTTCTAAATCTAAAAAATTAAGTGATAATAATAATCAAGAAAAATAAAGTGAAATAAGTAAAAAAGATAATGTTGAACATAGTGAAAAAAGTAAAAAAGATAGTGATAATACTGAAAAAAAAAGTGAAGTTGAACAAAATGTTTATATGGAAAATGAAGAAGAAAATAAAAATGAAGGAGAGTAAATATACTTTTGTTTTAAAATATATATTTTAAAATATATATATCTAATTTTATTTTTTTAAAGTTTTATTTATAAATTTAATGAATTTATTATTAGTCTTCTAAAAAAGAATAAGATGAGGATGAAGAATCTTTAATTTCTTCATTTTCTAAATAATTAATTGAATTGTGACTTTTTTTTCTTTTAGAATTTAAAGAATAATTGATATAATAATCTTTTTTTTTAGGATAATCAAATATTTCAAAAGCAATTGGTTCATAAATCAAATCAATCATTTTATGTCCAAAAATAAAAGAATATCCTATACATAAAAATATAATGAACACACATAATGTATATAATAAATGAGTAAATTCTGTAAGTTCATAATTATTGTCGATTGTTTTGAAAGATAAATATAGAATTATTCCTATTAATCCTGAATAACCAATTAGTATACAAGAAAATGAAATTAATGATAAATAAAAAGTAATTTTATCTGTTTTTAATGCTTTATTTAAGAAAAATCCTTTTTTTCTATATTTTCCTAATGTGTCTTTCAAACCTAAAAAAATATATGTTAATATCATAATAAATAAAGGCAAAAGTTCTATTAAAATTAATCCGTTCTTTTTAACAAAATAAATTTCATTTTGATTATATATTTCATTTTTATTATCAAATGGGTAAAATAAAAAAAAAAAACATTCAAATAAACCACAAATTGAAATTATAAAATGATACCAAAATCTTTTTATTTTAAAAAGAATTAATATTAATAATTTATAACTATATATTAAAATAAATGAAATAAAAATGAATTTGAATTTATCTCTAAAAAATGAAAAAGATTCATCAAATTCAAAATATCCAATTGAATTATTATTTACATCCCAAAAAAAAGAAATGAATAGTATTCTAAAAATAAAAGAACCTTCATTTAATATTTTACTATTTTCATCTTTTTCAATAACTTGAATAACTGTTCCTTTTAATAAAGGTAAATCAAACAAAAACTTTTCTAATATTGAGAAAAAAACAATTACAAAAGAAAAATATAATATATAATCAATAATTTTACAAATATTTAATCTTTCCCAACTACAAAGCATTAAACCATAAATATTAATATCATCTCCTAATTTAAAAACTAATAATAAAATTAAAAATCCAGATATTAATGTAAATGAAATAAAAAACCCTAAAATAATATATCTATATTCTTTTTTTGTAATTAATATTAAAAAAGATATAAAAGGTCCTAATATAAAAATTAAGCCTATTATAAATTTAATTGAAGAATAAATTTTAGAATGATATGAAAAATATAAAACTTGTTGAATTAAAGTATTTCTAAAATTTGAATCATAATCATCAATAAAAGAAGCTTCTTCTTCTTCATTATATTCTTCTATAAATTTATTTTGTTCATCTTCTGATTCATCCATTTAAGAAAATAATTCTAAAATATTATTTTGTAATTTAAAAATAAAAAAAAATAATTATCATTAATTTTTTATATATAATAGAAATAATTCTTTAATTATTTTAAAATAAAAATTAAATACAAAACTTGATTAAACTTTATAATTATTTATTTACATTTAAATTAATATGAATGTTATTATTTCCTGAAGAATATTTTATAAGAAATAAATTATTATCAATTATTTGATTTAAATCAGAAAGTAAATTATTTTCTTCAGATTGAATAGTTAAATTTTCTTCAAAAGATTCATCTAAAAAAATAGGTTTCAAAGCATTATCTTTTTGATTTATAAAATTCATAGAAAAATAAGAAGTATCTTCTCTTGATATTATTGGTTGTTCAAAAGCACTTATATCCATAATATAATAATCTAAATTTTTTTGATATTTTTTATCATTTATATTCATTTATAAATTTATGAATTATTTTATATTTTTATCAAAACAATAATAATTTTTTATTTCTAAAATAATAAATTATAGTAAAATATTAAAACAATAAATTAAATTTTAGATGACATTTTAGGAATTAAATCTTCAGGAGCAATATCTAAATTTTCTTTAACAAATTTAATATTTCTTAATTCTCTTAAATAAAATTTTCTTTTTTCATTATCAAAATTAGCAACATCATCTAATAAAATAAGCATATTTTTTTTATAATTAATATCTCTAAATCTACAAAATCTATTAAAATCTTTCATAACTAAAACTTTATTTTCAATCAAGTAAAAAATAATGCTTTCCCAAACATCATATAAAAATTTATTTTCTTGATGATTATAATCATAAGGAATATCAGCAATTTTTTTCATAATATTTTCAATAATTGATTCATTTCTAATATAATGACAATAATAATCAAGAATAATTCTAATATATTCATCAATAAAATATTTTTCTTTTTGTTCATTTAAAAATTTTTTAGAAGCTTGTATATACGCTTCTAACACTTTCATAAATGACATTTTTTTCTTTTTATTTTTTCTTTCTATATCTTCCCAAACATAAGTATTAGGATCATTTCCATTTGAAATATATTTTTCAAATTTTAATAAATCATTATATATTATTTCTGATGGAATTATTTTTTCTATTGATTTTACTTTTCGAGGTATTTTATTTTTATTTTTACTTGAATATAATCCTCTATTTATACTATTTTTACTTTCATCTGATTCATTTATATTACTTTTAGAAATTTTTGCTATTGGACTTTTTATTTCTATACTTGCTATACTCATATTATTTGATAATGATGTATTTATATCCTCTGGTATAATTTCATTTTTTATATTTTGTATTGGAATTTGTTTTTCTATTTCAAAAATATATGGAATCCATTTTCTTTTTGATTTTTCTATAACATTTATAACTTTATATTTTAATATAGGATTCATTTTATTGAAATTATCTTCATTTTGTATTCTAATTAAAAAATCTAATACTTTTTTAATTTCATTATTCAATATACTCATATCATCTTCTCTAATTCTATCTTTTTGATAATATCTACAAGCAGTAGCAAAAATATTTAACATAATAATTAAACCTTCAATATATATTTCATAAACTTTATGAGAGATTTTATTAGAAATATTATTTAATTCTTCAATTATATTTCTCATACATTGAATTCCAGCTTTTTTAGAAACCATTTGAATATTTATTAATTCTCCTATAAATGATATTATTCCAATTGTTTGATTTCTATCTTCTATTGTATTTTTTAAATTTTTAAAATATTTCTTTGTATTATCTATTATTCTTATTCTTAAAGGAGTTTTTGCTTTATCTTTTTTGTTTGCTAAAGTTTTATCTAATTCTTTACATAATTTAGCATATAACGGTTGAAAAAAAAATTCTTTAATTCCTCTTTCAAAAATTAAATCTATGAATTTTTCTTGATTTGGGGGTTGATGATATAATAAAATATAAATTCTTTTTTTTAATTCTGAAAAATTTTCTACTTCAATTATATTAAGTAATTCTATTAAATCACTTCTAATAATATCTTTATTATTATCAGAAATATATTTAATAAAATTTGGATAATTTTCATCACTTTCATCAGAAGACAAATCTAACCAATCATTTAATTCTTCATCAGAATTAATTTTTTTATCATTATCATTAATGTTATTTTTATCTTTATTATTTTCAATATTATTAATATTTTCTTGATTTGATTCTGAAATTAAATGTTCTAAATTACTTCTTAAATTATTTAATTCTTTATCAGGTTTATCAACTTCAATTCCATTATCATTTCTTCCAAAAGAAGTAAAATCATTATTTTTCTCATTTTCTTCATTAAATTTTAATTCATTTTCTTCTATTAAATCATTAGAATTTTTAATATCCATTATTGATAATCTAAAATTAAATGTTCCTGAAGAACCAATTTTTTGATAATCAAAATTATTTTTTTCAATTTCAACTCCAAAAAAAAGTGATT
The DNA here is from genome assembly GCA_023807065.1 of Isotricha intestinalis. Taxonomy (NCBI): domain Eukaryota; phylum Ciliophora; class Litostomatea; order Vestibuliferida; family Isotrichidae; genus Isotricha; species Isotricha intestinalis. Next base: position 11,326 of record JAJJLU010003720.1, read on the forward strand.
GATTAGTTTCTATTAATTCATTTAGATTTTCTTTAATTTCATTTTTAGGTTTTATTGAAGATTCTTCATCATTAATATCTAATCTAATTTCATTAACTTCACTAGTTAATGTTTCTAATCTTTTTTCAGTATAATGTTCTTCGAAAGGAATTTTAAATTCAATTTCTTTGATTATTGATATTTCATCTTCTTTAAAAATATTTTTTTCACTTTCAATTGAATGATTATTTATATCTATTTCATCATTAATTTCATATTTTTCATATATTTTCATTCTTTCAAAATGATGTAAAACATCAGGCCATAATAATTTGGTTTCATTTGAAATTTTCCAATTTTTAAATGATTCAACATGTTCTTCAGAAAAAATTTTAATATTATTTTTTTCAAAATCATCATCATTAGAAATAAAATAAAAGTTATTTAAAGTAAATGGTTTTCCACCTTTACTAATATAACTAATTGAAGAAGTATAACTTTCATTTAGAGAATTATTATTAAAAGCATAAGATGAAGTACTTATATTATTATAATTACTATAATAACTAACATTATTACTATAAATATTATTTCTAACTCCAACAGTTTTATTTCTTTTATTATCTGAAAAATTTGTATAATGACTTAAGAAATTATTATGTCTTTGAGAAGAAGGTCTTTCATAATCACTATCAATATATGAATTATTATTATCTAATAAATGAGAATTTATTCTAAAAGAATTAAAATAACTATTATTTAAATTTTGGCTTATTGATGGTCCATATATTGCTGATAAATTTACTTCTGATACATTTCTACAATGAATTAATGTTTCTTCTTTTTTCTCTTTTTCTAAATTTTTCATTAAATTATATGTTGGATTTATTTCTGTTAAATTTAATTTTTCACTTTCATATTCTCTTTTTGGAAATAAAAAATCAAAGTGTTTTATATTAAATATTATTTTCTTTGATTCTTCAATTCTAGAATTTTCTTCTATTTTCTTCTTTTCTTTCTCTTCATTAAATGAAAAAATTTCTTTTTTTCTTCTTTTAATTTCATCTAAAAAATTATTTGTATCTATTCTTTTTATATTAGGATAAGTTGGATTAGAATTAAGTAAAATAAATTTTTTTGGTGGACGATTTATTTTATTTTCTTTAATAAAACTTTTATTGTTCTTATTATTATTATTTAATTTATCATTATTATTTCCAGAATAACCATTTGGAATAATTTTTAAAATTGTTTCCTTACTTTTTAAATGCATTTTAGGTTTTATAAATCTTTTTTTTTCTTTTTGTACCGACATTTTCATTAATGAATTGTGAAAAAAATTTCCTTAAAAAAAATAAGATAATTAAAAAAAATAATCTTAAATAAAAATTAAAAATGGGAGTATGTTGTTTACGCCCAGTAACTCCAAATAGCGAAATAGAAACAAGTCCAAAAATATCAAATGATCTGAGTAACTAAAAACATATTTATATCAAATTTAAAAATATTAGGTGAACATTTTAGAGAAGACCCAAAATTACTAAATTCTTTAATAAGAATCCAAAGTAGAATTCGTGGAATATCAACACGTAAATCATATAGGAAATTACAAAAAAATAAAAACCCAATTCACAGTTATAATTCATCTTTTTCAAAAGAAAATGTAAATGAATTAGAAATTAACTTTGCATCTCAAGTCAATGACCAAGTGATTTTGAAAGGTCAAGAAAAATTAAGAAATGGGAAATTGAAAAATAATGATAACATAACAAATGAAAATAATAAAAGTCAAGAAAATAATACAACCAGTGAGATACAAAATAGAGAATTATTAAATAAAATTCCTCAAGAAGAATTAAATGAAGTATTGAATGAATATCCTCCTTTAAATGATGGTATAAATGTATCAATTCGTCCTCTTATAGAATCTGAAAATGGATCTGTGTTCTTTGGTGAGTGGGATCCATCAACAAACCAACGTCATGGTAGAGGAATACAAGTATGGTCAAATGGGAATAAATACAGTGGTTTATGGAGAAATAATAAAGCGAATGGGAAAGGTAAACTAAAACATAATGATGGTGATTATTATGAAGGTGATTGGAAAGATGGTAAAGCAGATGGAAATGGTATTTATTGTCATGTTGATGGTGCTAAATATGAAGGAGGATGGAAAGAAGATAATCAACATGGTTATGGTATAGAAATATGGCCTAATGGAAGTAAGTATGAAGGGAATTATGAAAATGGAGTTAAAAGTGGGAAAGGTGTTTTTAATTGGGGTGATGGTTCTGTTTATAATGGTTATTTTAAAAATGGAAATATTAATGGGAAAGGTACTTATAAATGGAAAGATAATAAAAATTATGAAGGAGATTGGGTTAATAATAAAATGGAAGGAAAAGGAACTTTTAAATGGCCTGATGGAAGAGTTTATATTGGAGAATATAAAAATGATAAAAAAGATGGATATGGAAAATTTATGTGGAATGATGGTAGAATTTATAAAGGTAATTGGAAAAAAGGAAAACAAAATGGTAAAGGAAAATTTTTCAATCCTAAAACTAAAGAGTGGAAAGATGGAATTTGGGATAATGGAAAAAGGATTAAATGGGTAGAAGGGAATATTGAAGAAAGTTTTGAAAAACAACTTTAATGGTTATATTTTTTTTGGTCGTTTAATCAATTTTTTTTGATTTTATATCCTTTAATTTTGTTAATTTTGATTTATAAATTTTAAAAGTTTTCATTATACCATTGTTTATAATATAATATTATTATTTGTGAAGATAAATTTAATATTAATTTTTTTTATATTTCATGTGTATTTCCTCTTTTAAAAGGTTTATATATATTTCCATTTTTTGCAGCAGAATCATACATTAAGCTAAAAATTCCATTATATCTTTTAAAAATATTATTATTATTATCTAATAATTGCTTATATTCTTTTCTAAAATTAGGATGAGAAGGTCTTAAATAATCTCCAAATTCTGCAATTCCTTTTTTTCTTTTATTTTTTATCATTTCTGATAATTCATATTTATGATTATTATTATTACATTCATTTGTTATTATATTATAATCAACGGCACTTTTATTACATGTACTAATACTATTATAAATACGAGGTGACCATTCTTTGCTTTCAGAATGCAAACCAAATTTTTTTTTCATTTCTAAAAAAGGAAAATATCTTTTTTGATTATTATTTAATTTATTTTCTATATCAATTGGATTATTATTTTCTGTTTTTTTTGAATAATTATATATTTTAAATTGATCTTTTTTTGGTAATAAATTTTGTTCATTACATTTATAAGTACAACCTAAAGCCCATTTTGGAGGATTATTAGGAATAAATTTATCTTCTTCAATTATATATTTTTGTTTTATATATGGCTTATTAATATCACTTTGAGAAAAATGAATAAATGTTGATTCTGGATTTACTCCTGAATTACTTACTATTAAATTTGTAAATTTGTGAAATTTCTTTACTGGTTTATATTTACCAAATAATTGTTGTCTTTTAGTTAATATAGGTCCTAATGTACTTTTACTTCTTATTATTATTTTTCCAAAGGAATTATGCTTATTTATAGAATTTAAGTTAGAAAGAGACATATATTTATATTTATTTTTTGTTCTTAAATAAATGATTATATATTTAATAATTTATATATTTCAGTAATAATGAATTAAATTAATTTTTTTGTATTAATCTGTATAATATTTGATTCAATAATATCTTTCAATAATAAACCTTATCTTTATAAAATTTTTTATTTTTTCATTAATTAATTAAGTCAATTTAAAAGTTTTATTTATTGAAAAAAAATAACAAAATTTAAATTAAATAAAAAACTAAAGAAATTAATAAAACAATATTTATTTTTAATCAAAACATTTTATTCTATATATCTAAATCTGGGATGGTTTTTATCATAAAAAGAATCTTCTTTAATAATTTGCATTTCTTTAAGGTATTCAGTAACCAACTTTCTGACAGGATCATAGTTTAAAGGATTTTTAGGTTTATACCATTCTCTAACTCGCTTAAATTGACTTCCTCCTTGAAATAGAAAATCATTAACACAAACTCTATAAGTTTTATAAGGTTCAATGTTAGTTTCATATAATCCATCATAAATTTTAGCATCAACTAAAATATTTTGTTTTCCAGATTTCTTAAAAACTTGCATTAAACCACTTGAAGGATAAATATTATATCTATTTATACTTTTTAACATTCTTAAAACTTCTTGTCCACTCATATCAAAAGAAACATAATAATTATCAAAAGGAAACATTAAAAAAAGATCAACTGAATTTATGGAACCAGGATACCAACTGGTTCTATAACCTCCTAAATTATAAAAAGCAAAATCTGCTCCACTTATTCTTCTTCCTATATCTACTACCATATTAGCTAAAGAAGTTTCTTTATCACCAATAGTTTCTAAAAAAATTTCACTTTCTACTATTGTATTATCCAAATCCTCCTCTATTATACTTCTTTCTTTATCGAATAATTTTTTCAAACTTTCATCCATTTTAATTAATTTATTATGAAATGAATATTCAATTAAATTTCCTTTTGATAAATCACCTTTTTGTACATAATCGCATCTTAAAGAATTGTTAAAAACTTTTTCACATGAAGGTAAAGGACCTTCAATAACAATTTCTTTTTTATCTAATTTATATTTATCATTTTCTTTTATAAAAGGTAAATATAAAATATTTGAATATTGATTTCCAGTACTTTGAATAACAGGAACATTATTAATCCAATGATGAACTAAATCATGTGTATGCCCTGCAATTATGGCATCTATTGTATCCTTTTCTAATGATTTTAATAAAACATTTATTTCTTGTGTTTCATCACATTTTGTATCCTCACTTTGACTGTTTCTTAAATTTATATAAAATTTATCATATTTCTCAGATTCACCTTTACATACTGGTCCTAAATGACTTAATAATAATACTGCATTTACTCCTTCATTTTCTCTTAAAATTTTTGCTTCTTCTTCTATTATTTTTTTATAACTTTGATATTCAAATTCTTTTGGACTACCATTTGTTGTTGTAGGAGTGTTTACAGTTGCTAATCCAATAATTCCTATTTTTATTTCTTTGTCATCTTCAACTTTTATTGTCTTTACCATACTTTTTCTTACATTTTCCCATTCTTCATAAATGTATTTTTTACTTGTAGTATTATAAACATTTGCAACTAAATAAGGATAATTTGAATTTTTAATAAAAGATTTTAAGTAATCAATACCAAAATCGAATTCATGATTACCTAAAGCCATAGCATCAATTTTAGAATGATTATAAAAAGTACTCATTATAGTACCATTTGTATCAACAAATTCTTTTCCTCCTTGAAATTGATCACCAGCATCTAACCATAATACTCTATCTTCACCCCATTCTTCTCTTAATATTTGTGAATATGCATAAATAAATTCTGCACCTCCATGTAAATAATAATCTAATTCTTCATCTACTTTTTCTGGCTTTTTAAAACGAACTGGAAATATTTTTCCATGAAGATCATTTGTTCCTATTATTGGAATAAAAAAATAAGTGTTATTATTTGGTTTTGGAGGAGAATAATGTGATGATATATCTCTTATATCTTCTTTTGATCCTTTTATTTTTATTAAGAGAAGGAAGATATTAAATAGGATTACAATTTTCATTATTTTTTTATAATATTTATATTTAATTTTTATTACTTTAATAAATGTTTTAAATGTTCATTTGTTACAAAAATAATAAATTTATATCATTTAAAGAGTTATTATATTATTAATTGAAAATTTAATAATTATAAACCATAAATAAAACATTAAATTTATATATTAATAATTAATTTGTTTCTGACTTAATGATGCATAATATTTAATCAATTATATATTTATTTCATTTTTTTCACGTTTTGTGCGAAATATGAAGAAATATATATAAAAAAAAAAGCATCATAAATAAAATCTCTATTTAATCGCAGATATATTCAAATTATTGATGTTTCTGTTTCATGCCTAGAGAACATTAAATTTAATTTTTATATTAATTCCATTTATTTAAATAAAATAAAAATGATAAAAAAGGAATTCAAAAATTTTGTTAATATGAAAACTCAAATAATTTCTGGAATAATAATTATAGGAATTATTATTGATTTATTTACTAATTCTTATTTATTTAATAAAAATGAAATATTAGTCAAATATCTTCAATCAAAGATATCAAAAGAGCAATCAAATAATTTTTTATTTTTTTCTTTTTTTGCTAAAGAAAGAATTTTAATTTCAATAATATTATTTATATACTTATTTTACCCAATTCAATATTCATATAAAATATTTAATGTTTTTTTCTTTACAAAATCCTTTTTAAATTTATTAAAAATTATATTTCATTCACAAAGACCTTTTTGGAAATATAGAAGTTTTATAATAAAATGTAAAAGTGGATATGGAAATCCAAGTTCAAAAAGTGGAATATGTTTTAGCTTTTTTTTTTCTTTATGTCATATAATTATTATTAATCATGATAATAAATATGTTAAAATTATTTCAATCATAATAACTTTCTTTATTTTATTACTTTTTTCCTTTTATCAACTTTTATTAGCTTTAAATAGTTTTGATCAAATTTTATTTGGTATATTTCTTGCTATTATAATATATATATATTTTTTTTATCATTTTTTTGAAAAAGAAGAAGAAGAAGAAGATTTAAATAATAAAAATTTTAAATATTATTTTGATTTGGGATTAAGTAGAACTTTATTTTTTATAATTTATTTATTATTTGCTTTAATATTACAAAAAATAACATATAATGAAAGAGAAATTGAAACAATAAGAGATATAGGAATTGAAATTGGATGTGTAAAACAATTTAATCAAGATTTTTCTGAAAAATCAATTTCAAAGGTATTAAGGATTTTTGGTATTATTGGCTCTTTTTATGGAAAAATTTTTTGTGAAAGTATTTTAGAAAATATGAATAATTATTCTTTTTTAGCTTTTTTAAATAATATTCAAAATAAATCACTTCTTTTTAGAATAAATTTATATATTATTTCTCTTTTTATTTATTTTTTTAATATTTGGTCATTAAGAATAAAAAATCTTTATCTTATAATAAATATACTTTATCCTTTTATTATAGGTTTTCTTATGTTTGGTCCTTTAACAATTATTAGAGTTTTAATTATTAATAATGAAAATGAAAAAGTTGAAGAAAAAAATTTTTTGAAAGAAATTAAAATTAATAATTATAATCCTATTTCAGGGGATGATGATAGTATTTAAAATATTATTAAATATATTTTTTAAATATATTAAATATTTAATTTAATATATAAATAAGTTTTTAATAAAGTCAACAAAAGAAATTGTATTCATTTTTAAAGCAGGAGCGTAATTTCTATTTCTTACTTCTATATGATCTTCTAAATATTCTTCTTCTTCACTATAAGCAATTTTATATGGTGTATTTGAACCAATACATATAATAATTGAAAAAATTTTCCCAAAAATAAATATTATACAAAAATATAAAATTAATTTTATGAAAATATTTTCTGTATTATTACCAATCATAAATAAATGAAGAGATAAAAATAATAATGTCATATTATAATACCAAACATTTTTTCTGTGGATACAAAAATTATAAATATAACTATGAAAATAATAATTTTTAACACATTTATCACATTTCATACAATGAAATGTATATTTATCTTTTATTCTAAGACATATTTCACAAATATTATTTTTTGAAGATGGTAATAAATGAACTTTTAAAGGATCATTAACTAATATATATTGATGTAAAAAATTATTTTCAACATCATTTAAATTATATCTTTCTTCAATAAACACTTCTTTATCATTTTTAAAATATTGTATTATGATAATGAAAAACATCAATAAAAATGAAACTAAAATATTTAAAAATTGATTAAATCCATTTTCATTATTTTGAATAAATAAATATTCAGAGTAAAAACAAATCATTAAATAAAATGAAGAAGTATAATATAATAAATTATAATCTGAAATAATAAAAAATAAATATAAATAAATGTTATCAAGAACATTAACAAAAAATATTTTATTATTATTAGGAGCATTTTCTTCACTTAATTTAGAAAATGAATTTGAGTCAATAGAAATTTTTTCTCCAATTTTTCCGAAAAATACATTTAAAAAAGGGAGAAATCCATATAAAAGATTTTTATATTTTCTTAATTTATAAAAATAACAAATATTTAAATTTTCATAAATATCTTTAGAATACAATTTATAAAGTTTAATACTATTACAACAATTAACAAGAGATTCAATACTGATTTTTTGATAATAAATTTGAAGAATTTTCTGAATTATTTTATGATTACCATATTGAATAGAAATATCACTAAATGTTTCTCCTTTTGAATTCATATTATAAGAAATTAAACTTATTTGATTACAATGTTTTTCTAAAAATTTAAAAATAAATAAATTTCCACTTACAATGGAATAATACATTAAATTATTTCCATGAATATCAGTTTGAGTTAAATCCACACCTTTAGAAATTAATAATAAAAAAGCATCTTCAAAATTATTAATAACACTATAAAAAATAGGAGTCATACCAAAATTATCTTGTTCATTAATTTTGATGTTTTCTCTAGTTAATAAATATATTAATATTGCAATATCTTTTGTAGGATTTGAACAAACTAAATGAAGAGGGGTACTTCCCATTTTATTTTTTATATTTGGATCTCCTTTAAATTTTTCTATTAAACATCTTGTTACATTATAATATCCAAAACTAACTGATAAGTGAAGTAAACTATCATTTAAATTTGGAATTGTTGAATTTACTTCTATCACTCCTTTTTCTAATAATAAAATTGCAGGCATAAAATTCTTTTTTATTACTTGCTCTATCCATGATACTTTATTATTGTTTAATTCTATATTATTTTTCATTTCTACATTTTCTTCTTCTGTATTCTTCTCCTCTTTTTCTAATTTTTTTTCTAGTTCTTCTATAGGAAAATTTGTTTCTTTTTCTTTATTAGTATTTATTTCTTCTGTTTCATTTATATTTTCTTCAATTTTTAAATTTGAATCATATTTTGGCTTCTCTAGTTCTGATGATAATATTTGTTTTTCCTCATTTGATGTTGACATTTTTATAAAATATAAAATATGTTTAAAAATTATTTTTAATTAATTTTTAATTATTTATCATAAAAATTATAAAAAATTTAGTCAAAAAAAAAATTAAAAATAAAACGAGAACATTGAAAAATAAAAAATATATAAAATAACTTTAAAAAAAAAATAAAAAAAATGAAAAATCTTTTCATAATTTTGTCGTTAGTTCTTTTTACAATTGCATATTCAAAAGCACTTAAATCTCAAACAAAATGTATTCAATATGGAGGAGATTGTGATTTTACATCATATTGTTGTGGAAAAAATCAATGTAAAGATTATAGATGTTCATTAAAAGGAACAAAAGATAATCAACTTGGTTGGGATAAATCTAAAAAAGAAGGAAATAAATGTGATTGGTTCCATCATTGTAAAAAAGGAAGAAAATGCATGAGTCATAGATGCTATGATCAATAAATAAATTTGTTATTTTTTATTAATAAATTTTAAAAGGAAATTATTTTTTTATATTAAAATATAAACGTTTTATTATATATTTTTATAAGTGAATTATTCATTAAAAATTCAATTTTATTATTTTACTATAAGAAATAAAATAAGTATTATAATGATTTTTCTTTTTATTTAAATAATATATTATTATATATCAAAATTATTTATTTTTTTTATTTAATTAAAAAAAATTAGAATTTAAATTTTTGTTATGTTTTTTTGTCTTCAATTTTTTTAATATTAAAAAAAAATAATTTAACAATTATTATTATTCACATCCAGTATTTTTTGATTGAATTTTTCATTTCTTTTTTATTAAATTAATTTACTTTCACATATTGTTTTTAAAATAATAAATTTTTATTTTTAAAAATTAAGTCAAAAAAAAAAATGGAAGAATATAATAATTTTGAAAAAAAATGTAGTGAAGTTCAAAAGGCAATTCATAGATTAGAAGCTTTAAAAAATGAAGAAAATCGTTCAATTAATTCTACTCATTTTGATTCTTTACATAATATTAAAACATATTCAAATTTAAATAATTTAAAAGAAAACCAAACTAAACTTAATAATTTTTATCAAGCTTTAAATTTAATTAGAAATAAATTAATTCAAGGTAATAATATAAGTGAATTTTCAGAAGCATGTGCAAATTTATCAAAGGAAGAAAATATAAAAAAATACTTATTTAATCCAATAAAGAAAGAAATAATAAAAAAAGGAAATAATTTAGTAAGAGTATCAAATTATCATGATTATAGAATCAATATAAATAAACCTTATGCTTTTGATATATGTAATCATATTTTTGAAAATTTCATAAATGAAGAAAATAAGAATGAAAAAAAAACTTCAAAAAGAACTTTAAATAATAATAATAAAGATAAAGGTTCTACTACTGCAATAACAGGAATTGAATTAAATAATAATGAATCTATTGAAATTAAACCTTTTAATTTAGAAGTTATTAATGATTTAGATGAAATTAAAGATGTAAATTTAGATGAGTATAAAAATAAAAATAAAAATAATCAAGAAATTTTAGTTATTGATTCAATTTTTGATGATAGTGATAATAATAATAATAATTTACAAAGTAGCAATAAATTCTATTTAATATCTTCTAAAGGAATAAAATCATCAAACGATAAAAAATTAAGACAAAAATTTTATAAAAGTGAATTTAGAAATAAAAGAGTAAAAAATTCGAAAGAAATTGAATTTTTTAAGAGTCAAGTTATAAAAAGGAAAGAAAAAAAAAATAAAGAAAGTAATAATAATAATTCTTCATCATCATCAAATATAATTATAGCTCAAAATTTATTAAATAAATTTAATTCATGTTCGAGAAAATCAAAATCTAATAATATAGAAACTCCTTCTTCAAAAAATCAAAAAAAAGAAAATAATAATTCAATGATAGTTAAAAATTCTTCAAAAATTTCAAGTGCAGAATTAATTGATTATTTATCTGAAAATAATTTATTTAATTATGATACAATAACAGAAAATGATTATTTAAATTCAACACCAATGAAAAAATTAGAAAATAATTATTATAATTTTTCAACTCCAAAAAGAAAAATTAAAGCATTTAATTTATATATATCATCAAATAAAAAGAATAAAAAATCAACATCTGTATCTTTATCTTTATCGAATAGTAATAAAGAAGAAAATGAATATGAAGAATTTCAAGGACAAACAATTTATGATTTAGATTTTTATAATAATTTATTAAATTATGAGAAAGAAAAAAAGAAAATAGATTCAAATTACATAAAAAAATATTATCCAAAAATAACTTTTGAAGATAGAAGATTTGTAATAAATTGGTTAATGCAAATATGTGAAGAATTTGCATTTAAAAGAGATACATTTCATTATTCAATAACATATTTTGATTCAATATTATCAAATGAAAATTTTTATGAACAAAATAATAAAAAAATGAATTTGAATTATATGAAATTATTAGGAATAACATGTATATCAATTTCAGCGAAAATTGAAGAAGTTCAAATTCCAAAATTAAGTGAATATGCAAAAAGTTTAGAATGTGAATATGATATTGAAGATATAATATTTATGGAACAAAAATGTGTGAATATATTACAATGGAAAATTATTCCTATTACTATTAATACTTGGTTAAATTGGTATATTTGTCAATGGGATCTTTTTATTGATACTGTTGATAATATTAAAATTGAGCTATTAGAAATTTTCGATGAAGATAATATTGTTTATTTTAAAAAATCTAATGATAATTCTTATTATAATTTTAAAAAAATTACTCAGTTAATCGATTTAATTAAAATTGATGAAAATCATTTTAATTATAATGAAAGATATCTTGTTGCTGCTTCTATTTTTATTATTATTTCCTTACATTATAATTTTGATTATGATTTAAATACAAATCAAATTATTTTTGAAAATAATAAAGTAAAAGATTTAATATTTAGTATTTATAATAATTTCATTCAACAAAGTTTTGATTTTTATTTTAATGATATTAATTTAATCAATAGTATTCATTATTTATGGAAATTTAAAGATTTCCCTTTTTCTTATGAATTACCTTTAATTTATCAAGTACATCAAAAAGAATTAGAAAATGGAAATTATGAAGATTTTATTACATATCAAATTTATAATGAAGAAAATTTAAATTTTTTAACAAATATATATAATTAATAATAATTTAAAGATTAAATTTTGTTTATTAAATATTATTAAAAAAAAAAAATTGGTTTTAAATAAATTCTTTTTTATTTAGTTATAATTTAATTGATTCATTTTTTCATCAATAACTTGTTGAATATATCTTTTAAAATTGTTTTTGAATTCATCTCTTTCTTTTTCTAATTTATTATTTTTATTTTTCATTTCTTCAACTTGATAATTAAGATTAGCAATTTGTGTTAATAATTCATTTTTTTCTTTTTGCCAATCAACTTTTTCTTTTTCATAATCATTATTTAATTGATCAATAGTATCAGAAGAATTATTATAATAATTTTTAATTTGAGAATTAATATCATTTAAATTAGCTTTTAAAGTATTAATTATTTCATCTCTTTTTGTAATTTCAATATTATGATTACTTATTATATTTTGCATATTTGAATTATCTTTTGATAATCTTTGATTTTCTCTTTTTAATTTTTCATCTTCTTGTTCTAATTTAATTTTTTCATTATTTAATTCATTTGTTAATGATTGAAATTCTTCACTCATTTTAGAATGCTTTTCATAAAAATTACTTTTATCATTATCAAAATCTTGAAATTTTTTCTTATATTCATTTAATATTTTTTCTTTATCTTGTGAATAATTATCTTTTATTTTATTTTCTCTTTCTTTTAATTCATTATCTTTTGAAATTTGAAATTCTAAAAATTGTTTTTTTAATAAAGAATTATTTCTTTCATAATCTTCTGATTTATTTTTCATTTCATCTAAAGCAGTTTCATATGTTTTTATTTGTCTATCTTTTTCATCTATTATTCTTTTAAATTCATCATTTGTTTTTGCCCGAAGAAAATTATTTTCTTTTTTTAATTGATTTATTTCAGAAGTCAAATAATTTTCTTTTAAATTATTTTGTTCTTCATGTACTTTATTTAAATTTTCTATATTTTTCTTTAATAATTCATTTGATTCTTTTAATTCTTTTGCTTCTTTTTCTAAATCATTATTTGTTAAATTTAATTCTGAATATTTAATTTCTATATTAGAAAAATTCTGTTTTGAATCAATTTCATTTTTTATACAATTTTTAAGTTTATTAGAAGATTCAATTTCAGATGCTTTTCTTAAAGATTTTTGATTTTCTAATTCTCGACTTAATTTATTTCTTGTTTCTTCAATTCTTGCATTTATTGTTTCTATTTCAATTTCTAATTCTTTTAATCTTTTTAATAAAACATTATTTTCTTTTAATTTATTATCATATTTATCTTTAAAATCATTATCTTGGTTAGAATCTAATCCTGCATTACGATAAAAATATAAATTTGTATTTTCAAAATCTAATTTTTTATCATAATCACCAACATTGATTTCATAAGGAAATTTTTGATTAAGAGAAAGAGGAATATTAGAATTTGTATTAAAATTATAATTTGTAGTTGAAGTAAAGTTATAATTACTTTCCATATTATTTAATATAAAAAAAAAAGATTAATTATAAAAATATAAAAATATAAAAATTAATATTCCATTGAATTATAAGAAGGAACTCTACTTTTAATATGTAAATAGGCTTCTTTCCCACCATTATTTTCTAATTCTCTTAACAAATCAAAAACTTTTTCTTTATATTTTAATTTAAAACTTCTTTTATTAATAGGTTGTAAAACAAGAAATAAATATTTATTTAATTCTTCCTTAACTAATCCACTTAAGATTTTTAAAACATCCATAGCTTCTAAAAAAATATATTCATTATCATTAGCTAAAGCAGTTCTTAAATTTTTTAGTAATTTAGGTAATAAAGGAATAATTTTTTGAGTAGCACCATTTGAATTAAGCATTTCTCGAATGCATTGTCTAGAAACGAAAGAATAAGGATGAACAGTTTCTAATAATCCTTCAAAGCAAATTTCTAAAATAGGATCAAAGTTTAATTCTTCTAAAGGAATTTCCCATCTAATTTTCATTCTTGATTGAAAATCTAATCTACATGGTATTCCTCCTGCTGAATATACATATCCAAAATTCGTTTTGTGTTTTGATGATACTGAAAATGGTTCTTTAAATATCTTCTTTTTATTTGGAGATATTGAACGAGATATTATTCTTTTTTCTTTATGAGTTACTATTATGTTTTTTTTAGATTTTTCTTTGAAATAATTATTTTTTGGAATTTTTGATTTTTCAATTGAATATTTCATTTTTTTTTTTTAAGTTTTTTTATTTTTCATATTTTATTTATATGTTTTAATGTTTGAAAAAAAATTTTATATTTAAATTTTTAAAGATAAAAGAAGTTTCTTTTTTTTTCAGTTCCACTTGGAAGACGTGAGTGAGTTGATTTTGGATTTTTATATTTTTTTCTTGAACTTTCATTAATGAAACTTTTATTGTTATTTTTTATATCATCTTGACTTATATATTGTATACTTCTATTTGATATATGCATTGTTCTTGAGGTTCTATTTAAATTCTCTTTTTTTTTTTGTTTTTTTTTATTTTCATTTGGTTCTGTATTTAAATAAAAGTTATTTAAGGAATTCTTATTTTTATATAAATTTATTATATTTTTTGTATCATCTTTAGGAAGTTTAATAATAATTTCTTTCATTTCATTTTTAAAATCTTTAATAGAGTACGTTTTTTTATTTTTATAAATTTCAGAAGTAATTGGTTCAATATCATATAAAATATGAGTTGGAATTTTTTCAATATTAATATTTTTTTCATTTAATTCATTTATTGAATTATTATTTCCATTTAATTCAAAAAATAAATTATTAAAAGCTTCATCAACTTCTTCTTCTAATAATAAATTATTTTGATTTATTTGACAAGAGATTCTACTTTTTAAAGGAATATATTTATTAACATTTTTCATATTATTTTTTTTTTTTTTTTCATTTGTTCCACTTATTGTATTAAAAATTATATGTTTATCATTTTCATTTTCTTCTTCTTTTATTATTTTTGGTTTATAATCTAAATGTTTTAAAATATTTTCATATTTATCTTTATTTCTTTTATTTATATGTTTCTTATTATTATCATTTAAACTTTTATTTCTTTTCAAAGAAGAATTTGGTTGAAAAATACATTCAGGACTTAAAGTTTTTAAACTTCTTAATAAATAACTATTATTATAATTATTATTATTTTCATTAATATTTGAATAATTAGATAAAAGGGTTAAATTAGTATTAGAAAAAAGAATTGAATTATTATCTAAAATATGAGAAGAATTAATTTTATTATTATTTAAAGAATTATCTCTTAAATCAGAACTAAAGTGGCAAGGTCTTCTATAAGCAGCTCTTTTTATTTGAGCATCATTAAATAATCTATCAAATATATTATTTTGTATTTTTTTAAAATTATTATTTTCACTTATTCTTGAAAAATTACTTATTGTATTCATTGGTTTTAATGTATTTACTGTTTGATTTTCATCTATTGATGAT
This sequence comes from Isotricha intestinalis, assembly GCA_023807065.1. NCBI lineage: Eukaryota > Ciliophora > Litostomatea > Vestibuliferida > Isotrichidae > Isotricha > Isotricha intestinalis. The sequence goes on from JAJJLU010003720.1 coordinate 27,173, forward strand.
AAGTTATTTAAATTCATTTGAGATGATATATTTATTCTATTTGATAATTGATTTGATGGATTATTAAATGAAATTGAATCTTGACTTAATTCTTTATTTTTAGAATTAAAATTTTTTTTTATTTTAAATTCATAAGGAAATAATTTTTGACTTTTTTTAATTGGAATTATATATCTTTTATTTCTTTGTGAAGAATCTATATTTTCATCTTCTTCTTCTTTCACAATTTTATTTATTTTTTTTGTTAATATTTTTTTAACTTTATTATTTATATTATTTTGAGAATTATTCCATAAATTAATTTCATAACAATCATTATTTTTATTATTATTATTAATTCCTTTCATAGAATTCATTATTTGATTTAAACTTTGATAATTTAAGTCATTTTTTTTACAAAATTCAAAAATAATATCTCCTAAATTATCTAAATTATCTATTTCAATTTGTTTTTGATTTTGTTTTGATATATTTATTTTTAATAAGATTTTTTTATTCAAATTTTGCTTGTTTAATCCGTTTTTTCTTTTCGATTGAATATCGTTAATTGAAGACATTTTTTAATTTTAATTAATTGAATATTTGTAAAAACGATTAATTAAAAATTATATATATTTATTAGTAATATTATTATTTTCTTTATAAAAAAAGATATAATTAAATATTAATATCATATGGATATATTCATAATATAATAATTATAGAAGATATAATTAAATAAATAATATAAATATTATGACTAAATTTAGCTTAAAATTATTCAAATTTCATAACGAATTTATATCTTTGACGTTTTTGTTGAATTTTTGGTTTTTGAAGTTCAATAAATAATTTTATTTCAAGAAATTGATTTATATGATATATTAATTGGAGATCTTTTGAATATTTATTTAAAGCTTCATTATCAAGTAATTGGTAAATATTTGGTCTTTCACAAACATTTTTATTCATTAAACTAATTGCTAATTCTCCTAATTGTTTATCAATATAACATATTCTATCTTTTTTCTTACCATTATTAAAAATTTTTATTTTTTCATCATTTTTTAATGCATAATCATTTATTTTTTTTTTTTCATTTTCTAATATTTTTTCGAATTGTTCTCTATTTTTGTCTTTATATATTGTATCTTTTAAATCTTTATATATTAATTGTTTTCTAAAAAAAATTCTATATAAAATTAATCCAATTGGATAATAATCTATTTTAAAAGAATCTTCAAAATTTATTATTTTTCTTTTTTCCACATCTTTTTCATAATATTCTGGACCTTCATAACTCCATGTTGAAATTGTTAATTCAAAATTAGATTTAGCTCTTTTAATAATACCAAAATCGCATAATTTAACTAGAAATTCTTTTGTAACTAATATATTCTCTGGCTTAATATCTCTATGAACATAATTACATTCATATAATATTTTTAATCCATTAATTATTTGAGTTATAAATAAAGTTATTATTAATGGACTAATAGAATATATCCAAGGAAAATTTTGATTATAATTAATTGTTTTTATTAAATTACCATTTAATAAATATTTTAAAAAATAATTTAAATCTTTATATAATGAATTTTCCATTACAATTGAATATATATTTATTTTTCTATTCATTATTTTATCATTATAAATTGCATAAACATAAACAAAATATTTTCCAGGCAATGATTTAGTTATAAAACATTCATTTTTTATCATTGTATTTCTAATATCATCATCCATATCACAAAATTGAACTTTAATTGCAAATTCTTTATTGTTATTTTTTGCAAGATAAATATTTCCTTGACCACCAGTTGATAAATGATTTATAATTCTAAATCCTCTACTTTGAAAAATTTTCTTTAAATCTTTTATTTTTATCTCTTCAATTTTATTACTAATTCTTTCCATTTTCAAATCTTTATTAATTAATTTATAAAAAATTTGATTTAACACAAATCATTAAGTTCAAAATCATTTTTAATATTATGTTTTTTGAATACAATTAAATAACTAGAAATATTTCTAAAAGTTATTCAATTATTGAGCCTAACACAAATAATCAATGAAAATTTTAAAAAAATATCATGTTCATCTTAAAACTAAAAAACAAATTTACTTTTAAAAAAATTAAAATTTAAAAATGGGAAATATGAATATATTAGGTTGTGAAAATTCAAACAATAATAATATAGAGGATGAAAATAAAAAAAAAAAAAGTAAAAAAGCAGAAAAACCAGAAATTAAGAATATAATAAAAATAGGAAAAGATATTGAAGAAGAAGAGAAAATAATAAAAAGAGCATCAGATACAACATTAAGAAGAGGAGTAGTATTAGCATCAAAAAAAAATTTACCTGTAATAAAACCAGGTTCAATTATTCCAGTATCAATAGATAAAGCAATATTAATTGGAGAAGGAAATACAAATATATTTGAAAAATATGAATTTTCAGATAATGAGAAAGATAAATTAGGAGAAGGAACTTTTGGTTCTGTAATTAAAGCAAAACATAAATTAACAAATGAATTAGTAGCTATTAAAATTATTCCAAAAAGTAATTTTTTAAAAAATGATGATTTAAAAAAAGAAGCAGAAATTTTAAAAGAATTAGATCATCCTAATATTATTAAAATATTTGAATTATATGATACAGAATCTGATTTTTATATTGTTCAAGAATTTTGTAATGGAGGAGACTTATTTTCTAAAATTAAAGATGAAGGAGGTCAATCAGAAATAACAACAGGAATAATAATTTTCCAAATTTTAAGTGCAGTAAATTATTTACATCAAAGAAATTTAATGCATAGAGATTTAAAATTAGAAAATATATTACTTGAAAATTCACAATATTCAACTAATATATATGTTAAAATTATTGATTTTGGAACTGCCAAATTTTATAGTAATAATAAAGAAAAAGAAATTACTGGAACTCCATTTTATATTGCTCCTGAAGTTTTAAATGGAAATTATAGTGAAAAATGTGATGCTTGGTCTATTGGAGTTATTATATATGCTATTTTAAGTGGGAAATTACCATTTGGTGGAAGTAATAAATTAGAAGTTTTTACTAATATTAAAAATGCTAATTATGATTTAAAAATGTATCCTTTTAATGTTGTTTCCAAAGAAATCAAAGATTTAATTCAAAAATTATTAATTAAAAACCCTGATGAAAGATTAAGTGTTAAAAATGCTTTAGAACATGATTTTTTTAAGAAATTTAAAATAAAAGAAAAATTATCTAAATTATCGACAGATAAATTAAAAATTTTATTAAATAATATTAAAAATTATAATCCTGAATTAGTTCTTCAACAAACTACAATTGCATATTTAGTTCATAATTATCCTCAATTAAGTTATGTTAATGAAGCTTCTTCATTATTTTATAAATTAGATTATAATAATGATGGTGTTATTTCAAAAAGTGAATTTATAAATGGATTAAAAGATTTATTTAAAGAACAAAATGTTAATATCGATGAATTCTTTTTAGAAAAAGAATATAATTTTCTTGATACTGATCATTCTAATGCTATTGACTATGAAGAATTTTTAAGAGCTGCTGTTGATAAAAAAATCTTTTTAGAAGAAAAATTTATGAAATTTGCTTTTGAATATTTTGATATTGATAAAAATGGACAAATTACTTTTCAAGAAATTAGAAATTTATTTAAAGATTCTTCTGGTTTTCCTGAAGAAGAATTTAATAAATGTTTAGAAGATATTGATTCAGATAAAGATGGACAAATTAATTATGAAGAATTTTGTTGTATGATGAAAAATATTTTAGGTTAAAGTATATTATTTTTAAATGATATTGAAGTTTATAAAATAGGAAAAAAAATAAATTTGAATAAATATTTATTTTTAAACTTTTAAAAATATAAAAAAAATATATTATAATTTAAAATTTTTTTCTTTATCAATAGGAATAAAATACCTATTTGAATTTTTTCCATAAATAATTAAAACACCAACTTCTTTTTTATAATTTGATCTTGCTTTTTCAAAATGTTCTTCAGGTAAATCTCTATGAAATAAATGACTGAAAAATTTCATATTTGTGAAAGTAATAAAAATTTTATTAAACGAAACTAAATGAACTAAAGTACTTAATAAAAATTGATATATTCCAATTATACAATTTGTTTTTTGAATAAAAGTTCTTCTATAATCATTTTTCTGCATATATTCTTTAAATGCTGAATCATCATAATTATTTTCTTTTACTATTTCTTTTATTAATAATTCACCTTTTTCATCAGTTTCTTTATTTTTATATTTTATTATTCCTATTAAACATTTATTATTTGAATTGTTTTTATGTTTTGGATTTTCATAAAAAATTCCAAATGGTTTATATATTTCTGGAAGATGAAATTGCTTTTTTATTTTTTTAAAATCATCAAGTTTTGAATATAATTTAGTATAATCTCCTTTAAAATATTGATAAAATATTTCATTTCTTTCTAAATTTCCTTGGGAAAATACTTTTTCAATTGCAGTTAAAAAAGGTAAACAAAAGATACAAAAAATTAATAGTAATGAGGTTATAATACCATATTTTAAATTAAGCATAAGTACAATAATATCAGCAAAGAAAAAGGTTATAATAAGAACTTCCATATTTTAAAAAATTTAAATAAATTTAAAAATATTTTTAAATTTCAAAAAAAAAACAATTAAAATAATATACAAAAAAAAATATTAATATAAAATTATTATTTTAGATAAGGTAAATTAGTGTCAATTGTATTATTATCTTGATTATTAGAATTATTATTATTTTGTAATGATAAATCTGGGTTTTTTTCTTTTTCTTCACTAATTTCTTTTTTCTTATAATTAATATAATTTAAAAAAAAATCAGAAGTTTTAATAAAAGGATTAAAAGTCCCATCTAAATTAACAATTAATAAAGCACTTCCTAAATAATTATTATTATTCATTCCACCACAAATAATCAATTTATTACTATAAATAAAAGAGGAATGACCACATCTAGGAAAAATTTGAAAATTCTCTCTTTGAGAAAATAATTCAACTTGAATCCAATTTAAATTTTCTAAATTTAATATAAAAGTATCATTTAATGCGAAAGTATCACTTTTACTATCATTTCTTCCTCCATGAATAATAATAAAATGACCATTTTCAAAATAATTCATTGAATGAAAATATCTTGGACAAGGTTTATTTCCAATTGTATTATCACATTTAATCCATTCACAAGGTCTCATTCCAACTTTTAATATATATAATTCATTAGATATTCCATAATTGCTATCACTTTTAGTTTTTCCTCCAAATATATACCATCCTTTAATTGAAATTTCTTTATTTTTATTTTTATCTTTTTTAATAAATCCAAATGAACTTTCTGGAAATTTATATATTGAAAATTTAGAATTATTTATTATTTCACTTGGTAAAACTAAAGTAGCAGAATGACCAAATAAATAAGGACTTTTTGAATAAGAAATTACACTTAATTTATTCCATTTATCATTCTCTTTATTATTATAATCAGAATAATCTTTATCTCTATTACTCATACTATTATAATTAATTAAGTTAATATTTAACATATAACAATCATTTAATATTTCATTATTTTCAGTTATTCCTCCATGAATAACCATATTACTTCCTATTAATTCACATATATGATTTCTTCTTAATTTAGGATTATTTCTATTTGGATAATAAGGACTTATCCATAAACCAGTATTTAAATTAAATATATCTAATCCACAATATAATCCACTATTAGTACAAATAAAATTATTAGAATTATTTGATGGAAGAATTTTTGTCCTTCCTCCAAATATAATTAATTTATTTTTTTCTCTATCAATTACACATGTATGACCAAATCTATTTGATGTTATATTATTTAATTTTAATTTTGTCCAAACTAATGTTTGAATATTTAATGCCCAAACGTTTATTTGTTTCATTACTGTACACATTCCACCTGTTAAAAAGGCATAATTTCCATTTAAATTTAAAGTAAATTGTTCTCTACATTCAGGAAAATTTATATTTGGATATCTATAATAAGAAAAAAATCTTTGTTTATTTGGAAATGAAATATCAGAAATAAAATTTATGCTTTTTTTATTAATAACACTTTCTCTTTTTTTTACTACTATAGGTATTTCACCTTCAATTTTTGGATTAATTGAAGTTATTCTTATTTTTGGCATTTTTACTTTATATTTCATATGATAAGCCTCAATATTTTTTATTGATTCATCAAATTTAAATTTTAATCTATTTAAATTTGATTTAGTTACATCATCATATATTTTATAATTTAATTTTAAAATTCCCAATGAATGTACTGGACTTAAATAACGAGCATTTTTTTTAATTGATATTTTAAATAAATTATCTTCATGAGCATTTTCATTATTAATAATATTTCCTTGAGATTTATTCAAATGTGTTATTTTCTTTATATATTGTTCTTCTTCTCTTGATACATATTTTTTAGAAGAAAGTATACTATTTTTCTTTTCTTCATCATCGTCAAAAGGAATAGAATTATTTACTTTATATTCTTTCATGGTTTTTTCAATAAGAGAACTAAAATGATTATAATCATTTAAAATATTATTACTAGGCATTCTTGATTTATTATTTCTTAATTTATCAGATAAAATTGGCATAGATGAACAAGAATTTAAAGTTTTCGAAGTATTAATATTTTTCAAAATCTTCCTTTTATTTTTCATATTATAAATTTCTAAAAAAAAATCATTAAAACTAAAATAATAAAAAAAAATCAAAAAAAAAAAAAAATGAATGACGATTGCCCAAAATTTAAAATAATATTCCTGGGAGATCAAAGTGTAGGTAAAAGTTCGATTCTAAACCGTTTTTCTCAGGATAAATTTGAGCCAAACTACCAAGCAACAATAGGATTAGATTTCCATTCAAAGAATGTGATGATAAACGGAGCAAACGTTCGTTTATTATTATATGACACTGCAGGTCAAGAAAAATTCAAATCATTGATTCCAATGTATATTCGTGATGCAAATGTGATAATAGTTGTATATGACATAACAAATACAGAATCATTTACTCATACATCTCATTGGGTTAATGAAACAAAAGATTTAAGAAGAGAAGATGCTATTTTTTGTTTGGTTGGAAATAAAATTGATTTAGCTGATAAAAGATCTGTCTCTGAAGAAAAAGGAAAAAATTTTGCAAGGGATAATGGATTCATTTTCGCTGAAGTTAGTGCTAAGGATGGTCTTCATATTCAAGAACTTTTTAATAATGAATTATTCCCTAAAATAGCTGAAAAATTCAAAATTTCAGGGGATGATGATGAAAATGTCACTGAAGGTAATAATAATCAAAAACCTGGTGTTAAACTTGAAGATAATGTAAATTCAAAAAAAAAAAAAGGAGGGTGTTGTAAAGGAAAAAAAAATCTTGATTTACAAGATGGGTAGAATCATTCTTTTTTTTTATTTTTTTTTGTTATTTAATTGTTTTTTTTAAATTTTTTTTTAAATTTTTTAATATTACCCGAAATAAAAATTAAAAAAGCCCAAAAAAATGTTAATAATTTTATTTACCAGCTGCTTCAATTAATCTTCTGCAATATTCAGTTGAACCTCTCATACCTAAATCATGTACTTTAATAAGAATAACAGGAGTATTTTTTAAAACATCACTTAATCTTCCTTTATCAGTAAAAGCTTTTTTCCAAATATCACTTTTAATAACTAAATCTTGAAGAGCAACACTTAATCCTCCTAAAAGATATAATCCTCCAGAAGGTAAATACATTAAACAAACATTACCAGCAGCTTGTCCATATAATTCAACAAAGAATTCAAGTGTTTTTTCACATAATTTACATTCTTTCTTTAAACCTTTTGAAACAATTTGATTATTAATTTGAAGTTGAGTATCAGAATTTGTAGTTCCTTGAAAGACTTTAACTTGGTCGAATAATTGTTCATCATGACTCACTTTAATTTGTCCAGAAAGGAATTTATAAATGGGAATAATAGCTTGTCCACAAGTAGCTCTTTCAGCAGAGACATGATCAATATTATAATATTTCATAAGGAATTGCATGTATTTAAATTGTAATTCATTTCTTGCAGGGAAATCACTATGAGAACCTTCAGCTCCACAAACTAAATGATATTTATCTCCTTCATTCTTAGTAAGATACCCTACACCTAATCCAGTACCAGGTCCTAAAGTAGCTTTAGGTCCATTAGGATCAATAGGTTTATCATTCACAACTAAATAATCAACTCCTTTAACCATCTTAGTTTGAATACCATATCCATTAGCAAC
>JAJJLU010003721.1:0-35480 GCA_023807065.1 Isotricha intestinalis
TAATTTTAATTTTATTTATTTATTAAATTATAATTGAAATTTGGGAAGATTTTTTAATTTATTTTTTTCACATAAAATATGAATTAAAATTTTAACAATAAGTTTATAAATAAAAATTCAAAATTTATAAAAATTTCAAACATAAACTGATGATAGTTATGAAAAATATTGTATTTTTCTGTTTGGAATTTTTTTCTTAGTTTTCCAATAACAAAAATTATTTTAAAAGATAAGTTTTTCAATCAAAAAAATTTTGTATTATATTAAATCATTGAACTTACAAAAGAATTCACAAAAATATATATTTATTTATTTTTTTTCATTAATGTATTTAAAAAAGAATCATAATTAATTAACATAAACATTTAATTTGCTTTTTAAATAGAGAAAAAAACTAGATTATTATTAGTATTGAAATTAGATAAATCAAAAAAGTTATAGAAGAACAATTATAAAACATATAACTCATATTATTAACATTTTTAGTATTAAAATTAGATAAATTTAATGAAGTTAAAGAAGAACAATTACAGAACATATAACTCAAAATATTTAATCCATTTTATAAATAATTTGGAAATTTTGAACTATTTTGATTGTTGATATAATAAATTTGAGATTATTTTCACTATTGATTAATAATTTTTTTTTTGAAAACCCTTTTTTTGATAAAAAATAAAAATTCCAATAAATGATGAAAAATGGAGCAGCAGCAGATTATGATGGAATTGAAAAAATTCCTGATCAACATATTTGCGATTTTCAATTAGAAAAAGAAATAAATGATTTATTTAATTGTCTTGAAAAAAAATATTTTAAAGGAAGAGATTATTCAGAATCTAAAATGAATGATTGGGGTGATGCTTTTATTAATGAATTTGAAACTTTATGTCAAACTAAAAAGGAATATAAGTTTTTTTTATTTCTCAGATTAATTCCAAATAAAATAAAAAACTCTTTTGAAAAATATGGATATATTGATCAATCAAAATTTGGTGTAATGAATTTGGAGAAAAAGTTTCCAACCTTTAGATTGACTTTTAAAGTAATATATGTAATAATAGAAAAAATAAAACCTATAATTAATGATAATATTCCTATAAAAGATGATATTCGAAAGATTATTGCAAATATAATTGATGAAAGAAAATATATTAATGAAGATATTAATGACTATATAAAATATATTAGAAATGATGTGTTTAATATATTGAGAAAAATTTATCCAATGAAATATTTTAGTTTTTATTTTAACTTATCAAACTTTCCTCAAATAATAAATATATCTTCAAAGATAGTAAATTGCATAAAAGGGGATTATTTAATAGGATTAAATCATCATTCTACAGATATTGCATGTAATATCCATTGTTTTATTTATACTATAAAATATTAATTTTTTAATTGAATATATAATAACTTCATGAAATATTATTTTACAGTTTTATTTTTTGATTTTTTATATAAACAAAAAATTAAAATATTTTCTTTTTATTTCAAGAAAAAGATAATAGGCAAATACAGCCATTTAACAAGATAATAAAAAAATGAATTCAATTTTTTCAAATCCAGCTTAGCCTCTCATTCTATAACTATAGATTATTTCTTTTAACTTTAACTTTTTTCCCATTATTCTCTTTTTTTCTTTTCAATAATTTCAGCTCTAATTTTACTAACTTTAGCACCTTCTTCTACTATAATATCAGCAAATCCTTTTAATTTATAATACCCAGGTCCAGGACCATAAGAAACATTTTCTTGTCCTTTTCTTTTTCCTGTACCCATATAACTTTGAGTTTTAAGCCAAGAAACTTGATCTTTAGGAGCATATTCACCATTTTTAAATGGTTCTACTTGTTCAATATTCGGACTTGGTTGATATTTTGGTTTTTCTGTAAATCTATTAGCTTGACTAAATGAAAATGAAGGATTTGTTGGTTTTACTACATTATATTGTGGTACTGGTAAATTATTTAAGTAACCTTCATCTTGTATTGGTTTACCGTTTGTTCCTAAATTTTCTTCATCTATATTATTTGTAACTGCATCATAATTATCAGCTATATCAAATATACTTCCATGTTGATATCTTCCTTTCATTGTATAATTTGGACTTCTTTCTTCTACTTGAGCATAATTTATATCATTTATATAATAATCATAATATTCTCCATTATCTAATCCTGTTCTTGGTAATTTTCTTATTAATTCTTCTATTCTTTGTTCTCTTTCTTGTTCATTCATTGCTTTATTTTCTAATACTCTTTCTAAATCTCTTTGTCTGTCATTTAAAAATGATTTTAATATTTTATTTCTTTCACCCATTTTTCTTATTTTTTCTCTTTTTTCATCTGTAATATAATTATCTCTTAATCTAGCTGTATGAGGTTTAACTTTTATCGGTTCTTTAAATCTAGGAGCAGTATATTTAATTTCAGCATATTTTGGATTAGAAGTTATTTTATCAAAATCACTTAATAAATGAGGAAAATCAGGATCATCTTTATTTTTATTTGGATTTATATCATATTTCATTCCAAAAGTCCATCCTTTATTTGGATCATATTTCGTTCTTACATCATATAATTTTTCAACTGGAGTTTGGGCTCTTTTTAATATTTTTGATGATTTACTTCTTGGATGATATAATCCAGAACGGGTTCTATTTAATTCTTTTTCTCTTTCTTCATATTTTTTTTGATATTTATCTTGTTTTTCTTGAATTTCCTTTATTTTTTGCTTTTGTAAATCTTCTAATAATTTTAAATTATCTTTCCTTTTATCTTTTCCTTCATCTTCTTTTTCTTTTATTCTAGTCACTAATTCTTTTAAATTTTCTCTTTTATTTTCTTCATATAAATTAAAATCTTTATTTTGTTTAAATAAAGGTTCTTTTTTTATATGTAAAGTCATTGTATTTTCTAATATTGCATTTTCTAATTCTCTTTCTCTATTTTTAGCTTCTTCTTTTCTTTGTTGTTTAAAATTATAATTTCCTTTTTTAATTCCTAAACTATAACCAGGTATATTTGTTTCAAGAGCATCTCTTGCATCTTTTTTTTTAGAATCCCAATTTTCAAATCCAATTTGATTTTTATTTTTCATTTCTTCTTTTTTCTTTTTTTCTTTTTGATTTTTTAAGACTTCTTTATTAACAATAGGAAAAACTGGACCTTGTTTATCAATAAATATATTAGTTACAAAACGACCATTTCTTCCATTTGAAAAAGTTTGTCTAAACACTTTTTTATCTTTTGGATAATCATAAACATCACTTTTATATTCTCCTGGTCCTGGAGTATCATTTGTTTTAAAAGTTATTCTTTCAGCTTTTGATAAATTTGGTCTTTTTGATAAAAGTAAATGAAATCTATTTAAAAAATTTGGATTTGAAAATCCTTCATCTATTGAACTTAAAATATCTTTAAATATATTTTCAAAAAATAATTCAAAGTTAAAAAACATAAATGTTGATATTTCATAATATTTAAAATTATTATTTTTAATGAATTCATCTAAATGTTTTCTTTGTTCATTTTTAAAATGAGATTTTAAATCCACTTTATTCCCTATTAAAGCTTTTAAAAAATTTGAATTTATTTGAAAATATTTTTCTAATTGATTATAATAAATTTGTAATCTTTCGAAAGTTGAATAATCTTGTAAATCAAAAACAAATAAAAATAAATTTTCTACAGTAGACATAGAATTTTTTGCAGGTTTAAATAAATATGTTTGAATTTCTTTTTTAACATTTTTTAAACTTATATGATAACTTTGTTCAAATTTATAATCTTCATCTTCTTCTTTTGCTTGGTCTTGATTAAAATTATCAATTTTTTCAGCTTCACTTATTGGAAAAAAATTTAAAGTAATATGATATTTATTTATTGAAATTTGTTTTGAAAAAGTCATCAAATCAATTCTCTCGAATTCTTTTCTTATTGTAAATTTATCCATATCACTTAAAGCATTATATTGATCTTGTAATTTTTTATTTTTCTTTTTTCCAATTCCATAAGCATCTCTAGGATCTTTTTGAATAAAATATCTATCTTCTGAAGTTTTTGTAGTATTTAATTTTTTAAATCTTTGAGTTATTGATCTTTTTCCTACTGCTAAATCTCCAATTAGAAATACTCTAATTTCAAAAAACTCATCATCTGTCATTTGCATTTTTTTATGCTTTTTAATATAAAAATTCTTTTAAATTATTTTTGTAAAAGTTATATAATTAAATAATCAATTTTTTTTTGGATTACTTAAAAATAAAAAATATGTTAATATAAAAACGTTATAAAATTTAAAATTTATAATTTTAAAAAATATACAAAATGAAAGTATATAATTTATTCCTCTTTTTTATTTTTATTTCCTTTGTCTGATTGGTTTTTTTTAATGATAGAAAGTTCTCTTTTTAAAGCTCTAATATCATTATCAATTTCAAGGATTTTATAAAATAACAATGAAAAACCAATAAATAAAATAATTATAATTATAGCTATGTCATATTTGAAAATTAAAAATAAAATTAAAACAAAAAAGCAAATACTGATTATTAGCAAAGTTTCGAAATCAATATTATTTAGATATTCACTTAATTTTTTAATATATTCTTCTACATTTATAATTTCATTTTTATTTTCTTGAATTTGATTTTTATTGTTATCATTCTCATTTTTAGGAATACTTTTCTTTCTTTTTAAAGAATTTATTTTCTTAAATTTAAAATATTGTTCTTGATTAAATAAAAAACTACAAATTTCTTCTTTATTATTTATTGTATTCTCAAAAATGATTTTTACTAAAGGTAAAAATATATCTTTTATTAATTCATTATTATCAGAAATTCCATCAGATTTAATTTTAGATTTAAACCAAGTATCTTTAATAAATTCAATACTTAACTTAATTTTTAATTTTGTTTTAAAATTAAAATTATTATTTTTCACTGAAAGTTTGGTAGTATATATATATCTTAAAGTTGAAACATAGGTATCAATTAGCATAAAACCACTTAAATAAGATGATATTTCAACAATAAAGCAAAAAGGTGATATTATATATATATTTGTTTCATCTTCTACATCTAATTTAGAAGGACCTCCAAATCTTTTTTTAATTATTGGATGAATATATTTAGTTTTATATGTTATTTTTTTATTAAGATTTATATTTATATTCTCATTTGGAAAATTTTTTAAATCTTCTATTGAATTTGTAATATAATATTTAGGTATATTTTCATAATTGCCTCTTTGAATTAAATCAAGATAATAATCTTGTCTTTGCTCAGCTAATTTAACTAGATATGATTTATTTTCAAAGAAAGGTAAATTTATGTTATGATTATATATTAAATTAAATATTATCGGGAGAGATATGTTTCCAATATCTAAAGTATATTTAAAGTCTTCTATTATTTTTCTTTTATTATTTTTGAAAAATTCATTTAGATTATTTTTATTTAATTGTTTTAATTCATCTATAAATTTTGGTAATTCTTTATTACTTTCATTAACATCTTCTTCTAACAAATTTTTATGTAAATTTTGAGAACTCTTTATATGAGATAATTGAAAAAAACTTTTATCAAAGTTGTTATTTTTTATACTTAAGTTATTTGAAGAAAAAATTTTATGAAAATTATTATTTTTATTTAAATTACTTTTATTATCTTTTAATTCTGAATACTCATTAAACAAAGTTTTTTTTAATAAATCATAACAAGAACCAATATATAAAAAAGAACCAAATAAAAAATCTTGTTTCTCAGTTTTTAATTCAATAGAATTATTATCTTTTTTATCAATAAATAGAACATCAATATTAGGAATAATTATTAAGGTTTTACCAATGTTACTTAATTGATTAAAAGAAGAATAAAAAACTAATTTTGTATTTGTTACATATAATGTTCCTTGAAGCATTACTTTTTCCTTTAAAGTACATGAAAAATTTTCTAATAACTTTTCATCAGATTCAATAATAAAAATATCTTCATAAAATTTTCCTTTATTTTTACTTTTTAAAATATTTTTATAATTAATTTCCATATTATTTGAAGTTACTAAATCAATTTCTTCTTTCAATTTTTTGAGTTCTGCTTGAGGAATAATATTTGAAATATTTAAATAATTATTTATTATTGTTTCTTCTGTATTAAATAAATAAACACTTTCTATGTCATTTATTTTTTTTTCTTCTGAATATAAAAAATTATCAGGAAAATCAATTGAATATTTTTTAGAGAATAATTTCAATAATTCAATAATATAAGAATTTATCTTTGATTTATCTTGGGAAAAAGTATATTTATTTGAATAATTTTCATCAAAAGATTCATAAATTTTTTTTTCATTTGAAATATATTCATCATATTTATTTTTTATATTTTCTAATTGAGTTTTTCCTAAATTCAATGTTTTATTAATATATTGCTTTATTACATTTTCATTATATTCAGAAATTAATGGTTTTGATTTATTAAAACTTTCATAAAGTCTTTCTTGACATTTATCAATTTCACTTTTAATAGAAAGAAATTTTTTTTCAAACTCTGAAAATTTAGAAGGATCCTTTTCTAAATCTTCTTTCATTTTATTAAATTCATTATCTAATTTTTCTTTATCTGCTAATATCTTATTATTTAAAGATTTAAAGTTTGAATATTCTTTATTAAATTTATTTAATTTATCTGATAATTTATCTTCAATATTTGATAAATTTTCATTATAATTTGAAAGTGGAGATATCAAATGAGTATTAATTTTTTTAACTCTTTCTTGATTTTTTTTTAAATGTAATTCAAATAAGTTTTTTAAAAAAATGAATATTTGATTTAAAAATGAATTTGGAACCGAAGATTGAACATTTAATAAATTTGATATATTCTTTAATTCTTTATTAAAAGTAGAATTAAAATTATCATAAATTTGTATAAGAGATTTAAAAGTACTTAATGCTATTTTGAGGATTTTTTTTTCATAAGAAACTTTATTTAAATGCTTTTGAGTTATTTCATTAAATTCTTTTGGAATTTCATTTGATATAAAATTTGTTTTAACCCAATCTTTTTCAATATTAAATTCTTTAGGAGGATTTTCTTCTCTATCATTAAAAAGATTTAATGATTCAGTTAATTGAGTAATTTTATCTGTTAAAATGTTAGTAATTTTTTGATGATAATTATTCATTAAAGAATTAATCTTTTCTACAAAATTTTTAAAAGTCACTTGAAAAATATTGATAATATAAACAAAATATTCTTTTATTTCCAAATTAATTTGTAATTCTAAATTTTTACAATCAGAGTAAATTTTTAATCTTTCTTTTTTATTATCTTCATATAATTTATCATTTTCATATAAAGAATTCATTATTTTCTCCTTTAAACCAAAATTATAAATATCTTTCCCATTTTTATCAAAATTAATTAATTCTTGGTATGAACTTTCTAATCTTTTTAACAATTGATTTTCTTGGTTTTCAAAATTTTTATATTGAATTCTTTGATTAGATAAAACAATAGATTTTTCATTAATATTATTAATCCTATTTTTAATAGTTTCAAAAGGTTCAACTATTTTTTTAAGTAATTCTTCAAAATTTACATCTTGAAAGCATTCAGTATTTTTTTCTATTAATCCTAAAAAGCCCTGAAAAAAAACTAAAATTAAATCTGAAATTAAAGATTCAATTTCTCTTCCAAAAGAAATTAAATCTGAATTTGACTTTTTCAATAAATTTAATATTTCATTATAAAATTGTCCATTCATTTTTAATATAGTTTTATAAAACTTGTTTATTGAATCAAAAGAATTGATTATTTCATTTAAGTAAAGAATCAAATCTTTTATTTCTTCATTTTCTTTGGAAAAATCTTTTGGAAAATTAGGTATTAAAGTGATATCATATATTGAAGTCATTAAAAAAAATAATTTTAATTTTTTAAATTCATATTTTATTTATATATTAATTATGTTAATCATAATTTACAATTTTATTTGAATTATTATTTCCTCTAAAACTACTATTTTTCTTTTTATTCTTTAAATTAATATTTAAATTATTTGAATTATCGTTATTTTCACAATTTTCATCACTTCTATAATTATGAGTTAAATTATATGAATTATTTCTTGGCATTATTAAATTTTTTTGCCTTAGTGTTTTTGATGGTTTATATGAAATATTAGTTTTCTCATTCACTAATAAATTATGTGAAGAAAGGTAATTTCTTTCTTTTCTTAAAGTAAAATTACTTTGTTCACGCTCTACATTAATGGTATTTGAATAATTATTATTTTTTTTTGAAAAATTTTTGGGATTTGAATTCCCAATGGGTATAACTCTTTTTGAAGGAGTTCCATTTTTATTTTCCTGTTTTAATTTTTCAGTTGGAGGAGAAATGGTATTTATATTTTTAATTTGTTCATTACTTAAATTTGAATTATTATCATTTAAAGCTAATGAATAATCTATAATATATTTCTGATTGTCATTTTTTTCATTGTTAATTTCAGAAAGAAGTTTAGAAGTATTTTTATTTGTATGAGTAGTATAGGCATAGTTAATTTTATAAGTTTGATTGTAATTTGAGTTTTCCTCTGGATAATTATTACAATTAGTAAGATTGTTATTTGTTTTTGAAATATGAGTTTTTGAATGTTTATAAACTAAATTTGGAGGTTTTTTTATGTTTTCAGAGGAAGAATCTGGTGAAAATGCTAAGTTAATTTTATTTGAATTTACATCAATGGAATAATAGCTTTTATGACTTGGATATATTAATGTTTTAATTTGATTATTATTAGTATTATTTATAGATTGTGTTTGTACTGAATTTGTATTTGTATTAATAGTATTTAAACTTGTATTATTCGTTAAATTGATTGGTTTCTGATAAATATCTTTTGATGTTGTTGATGAAGGAAAATTCAATTTTGGTTTCTGTTTAATTACTGTACTTTTATTTCTTTTTATATTATAATTTTCATTATAATAATCATTTAAATTTGTGTCTGATTTAGTTCTTATATTAGATTTACATTTTTTATTAAATAAATTTTCATTATTTGAAATTCCATTAAAAGTATAATTATCAAATTCTGAACAATTAATTATACCTTTGTTTAAATTTTTATTTATATTTCTATCACTTTCACAGCTTTTTTCATTGTTAATTTGATTATCCTTTATTTTCATACTTAATTCCTTTTTTATGAATTCTTCCCTTTCACTAACTCTCTCTTCTCTAGCTTTAACATTTTTTTCTTTTTCATCTAAATATTTTTCTCTTAAATCTAAATCTTTTTCTTTTTTCTTAATTTTTTCTTCTCTTTCTCTTAAACTTTCTTCATATTTTTTCATCTTTAAATAATTGTCTTTAAATTTTTTTTCTCTAATTCTAATACTAATTTCAGGAATATTTAATAACTCATTAGTCAAAGGCCTATTATTAGGATTAGTGTTCATTAACCAAGAAATAATTTTATTTAAAAAACTAGAATATCTTCTGTTAATTTTTTCCACTTTTCCACTTTTAATTTTCATAGCTAAACTTAAATGATTAGTAGCTTCAAAAGGTGGATGTAATGAAGTAATTTCATAAAGAAAACAACCAAGAGACCAAATATCACTTTTTTCATTATATTTATGATCATCAATTTGTTCTGGACTCATATAATATGGTGTTCCTACATTAGAATAAGCAAAATTACTTTCATTTGATAAAAATCTGCTTAAACCAAAATCACCTAATTTAACATTATTTTCATTATCTAAGAATACATTACTTGGTTTTATATCTCTATGTAATATTTTTCCTTCTTTAAAATTATGACAAGCATTTAATGCTAAAATAACTTGAATAAATATTTTCCATATTATTTCTTCATCAATAAATTCTCTATTTCTACGACATCTTTTAATTAATTGTCCTATATCTCCTCCTGAACAATATTCCATTATTATATAAATTTTAGTGTTTTTTTTATCAATTATTCTATCATAATATTTTACTATATTTGGATGATGAAGTTCACGTAATATATTCACTTCTGAAACTATATGATGTTTATCTTTTTCTTCCATTTTTCCATAATCTAATTCTTTCCATACTAGAATTTTACCATCTGATATTCTACGGATTTTAGATATTGAACCGAAGTTTCCTTTACCTATTATGCAGATTGGTTCATATTTTTCCATTTTTTAAAATTTAATTTTAAATTTAGTTATTTTTTTATTTTAAATTCATTTATTTATTTTTTATTCATTAATCATCTTTTTGTTATTTAATTTATTTTTATTTTATTAAAATTCTAGTTATATAACAATTAACAAATTCAAATAATAATAAAAAAATTATCTAAAAGAAAAAGAATTTCTTAGCCTTTTTTGTTATATTTGGTAAAATACCAATATTCATATATTGATCATGAATATGAACATCGATATTTTTCAATTCAACTCCTTCAATCATTGGTAAAGAAATATTTTTCAAAGCTTCACTAATTCTCATATTAAGTAAAGAAATCATTGCATCAATAATCATTTGAGACTTTTGAACAACACTTTCATCATCATTTTGTTCAAAAGTACTTTTAGTAGTTTTAAATCTAGTCATTTTTGCAGAATCAATTTTACCATCTATTTTACTTTGAGTAACATTAATAGATAATAAAAGTTCTATATCTGTATCACCTGAAATTGCAAATTCACTTTTACTAACATTATCTTTTCTACAATAAACAGTTAAATTTTCATATAAATTTAACATTGCTTTACCTTCGATAAATTTAATTGAAGGAGGATTTTCAACTTCAAATCCAATATCAGCAAGATATAAAGAATCAAATTTTTGAGTAATATTTGGAAATATATTACTTAATAAACCTGCAGTCAAAGCAATTGGAACTTGCTCACTTTTGATTAAGAGATTAAATCTATTTTGCTTTCCTAAAAGAAAGAATAAATTATCAAATATATATTGACTTAATAATAAATCAATTGCATAATTTGATTCTTTAACTTCAGGAATTTCAATTGTTTTTCCTTTATATTCATAATTTTTATCTTTAATTTGAGCTTCAAATTCCATTTGTAAGAAATTTTTTTTTATTTGAGGTTCTCTATTCATTGAATAATGAATTGTCATATTTGAATTAATTGGAAAAGATAAATTAGAATTTTCCATTAAATTATATAATTGTTTATTAACTAAAGGACGATAATCAGTATTAAATTTATTTTTTATAATTTCAACAATTGCATTTTTAGCATTTAATAAAATATATTCTATCATTTTTTCTAAAGTTCCTTCATGTTCAAAATCAAATTCAAAGTCTTTTGCATCAAATGAAAAAGATTCTATTTCTAAACCAGGACCTTTTTTATTTGGTTCTTTTTTATTTGTTATCCTTAAAACTTTTGTATTCATTGTTACTGAAGTATCTTTTATGGCAATTTTCCCTGTTCCATGATTAGAATAGAAATTACTTCTGAAAATATAATAAAATTGAATAAGAGCTTTTACATTATATACTTTTAATGATATTTTATCTGGTTCATTGAAATTGATTTCAAATGTTTTATCTGTTAAATCCACTAAACGAAATTTTGAGTCTGACATATTAAATTGCACTGTTCCTATAAAATCTATCTTTTGAGTAAAGTTAAATCCTGGAAATGAAAAATCTTTGTTGTTTAAAAAATATTTTATTATTCCTATTTCTAAATCTTTTAATTGGGGTTCATTAATTATGTATTTTAAACTTGGATATACATTTTCTTGAAGTAAAGTTGATGAAATAAATATGAAGAATATTAATATGGATTTGGACATTTAGAAATATATATTTTTTGTTATTATTTTTTATATTATATATTTTATTTAATATTTATGAATTAATAAAAAATTTTATTTATTTTCTTTATAACAAAATTAATTAGAAAACAATAATTTTCAAGCTTTCTCAAATTCTAATTCATTAATTGAATAACCTTCATAACCTTCACTATTCACAATAATTCCAATTTTATTATTATTTTTTTGATTTTCTTCGTTTTTTTCAAATATTAAAATATCGGAAATTTGACTGTCTTTATTAAAAATAGTAAGTAAACATCTATATTTAAATAAAATATTTTCATTGTTTAATCCTTCATTTGCATTAATAGTATCTAAAGCAATGACTTTAATAACTCCATCAAAAGAACCAGTAAAAATTAAATTAGTATCTTCTTTGTATAAAAATTTAATTACAGTTATACTATCATTATGTTCTTTAATAGCTAATAAATTTTTAGTTCCACATTCTCCTTTATATAATTTCCAAATAATAATTCTTTTATCAGCACCTCCGCTTATAATATAATCTTTATTTAATATTTTACAAATAGTTAAAGACCATACCCAAGAATTATGTTCTTTTAAAGTATTTTTTAATATAAAATTACCTTCTTTTTCTTCTTCTTCTTCTTCTTCTTCATTTTCTTCTTCATTATATTTCCAAATGTAAAAAGCATTTTCTTTTCCTGAAGAAGTTATTAATATATTCCCTTCTTCAATATAACACATAGTTATTATTCTCTTTTTTGAATGATGTAAAGTTAAAATTGTTTTATTTTCATATGGATCAAAAATTAAAACATTACTTCCTATTGTCCCTAAAGCAATAAAAACATCATTTTTTAATGTTATATTTATACAACAAGTGATTGGAGTGTTTGATGGTTTTCCACACTTTTTTAAATTTGTTAAATTATCTTCATATAAAAAATAATATGGAGCATCTGTTATGAAAAATATATCATAGGTTAAATCTGTTTTATTTAATTTAGTTTGGAGAATATGTGTAATTTTAATTTCATTTAATTTATTAAATCTATTTTTTGAAAGTGTATTTGGAATTTCTTTTAAATTTATTTTTGAATTAACTTTAGAAATATTTGTCATTAAATTTATTTTATCTATTTGAATATCGTATCCACTTGAAAAACTTAATAATAATTCTTTTTCATTTGATTTATTATCATTAATAAAATTCATACTTGTTATTCTTGTTGGTTTATTATATAAACTTTTTTGGGATAATCTCATTTTATATATTTTACCTATTAAATCTGGATTTATTTTTTCTTCTTCTTTATCAAATTGATAATTATCTTTTTCAAATTCATTTAATTCATCATTATTGTTTATAAAATGATTTTCTTCTTTACTAGAATAATTAATTAATCTATCAAATTTATTATTAAATTTAAATTGTTTTGAACTTTCATTTTTTCCAGAACTAATATCTCTTTCTCTTATTTCATTTTCATAATATTTAATTTTCTGATTTAAAAATTCTACTTTATTCTCCAATTGATAAATTTGACATTTATTATTAATAATATGTTTCCTAAAATCAAGAAGCCTAAATTTTCTTTCACAAAACATACAATGCATCATTTGTTCATTACATAAATATTCATGAATAATCAATTTTTTAATATTAACTTTTATTTTCTCAATATCAATAAATTCACTACTATCATTTCCATAAGTAATATTACAATATTTACATCTAATTCTATTTCCATCATAACTATTATTATCATAACTAAAGCAAACTTTACAATGACTAATAACTTTATCTTTACTATCAACAAAATTACATCTGTCACACATATAAGGACCATAATCACAATTTTCAATATGTTTATCATAATTTTCATAATTTAACATTTCTTTACAACCTTTATGAAAAAAAATACAATTAACTTGAACTGAATTAATCATATTTTTTAAGATTCTATTAACAGGTTTAAATTGGTTTTTACATCTATTTGGACAATGATTAGAATATAAAGTATAATCAAATATACATCTTCTACAAAATATTGTTGAACATGTTGCACATTCTAAAGGGTTTGTTACAAAAGATAAACATATTCCACAAATAAAATCAGGAAATTTTTCGCTGAATATTTCATATATTGGATATAATGGAAGATGATTTTCTGTTTCATATATTGATATTTTTATTGGATTTGAAGGTTCCATATTTTGCTTTTTTTTATTTTGAGAGATTGATTCTAAGTTTTCATTACTACTATTTGTACTTTTTGAAAAAGAATTTTTCTTTGAATCTTCTGGGGAATTTGAATTAAGAGATTTTTCAAATTTTTTAGTTTGGGGATTGTATTTTGGTAAATTTTCATACATTTTTAAAAAAACAATTTTAAATTTTGAAAATAAAATTTAAAAATAATAATAAATACATATATTTATATTGTTTAATATTTTTTAAGTGAAATTTAAAATAAATGAATATTAAGTTCATTATTATCTTTTACTTATTATCATTAACTTTTGAAAATGGAAAAGATTTTACATTACAATATTTATTTCCAATGAGAATAGGAGAAAAAGCACAAGATATACAAATGTTAATTGATTCTACAATATCAAATAATATTATATTTTCAAATACAGATAGACCATATGCTCAAATGATATTAACAGGCACTGAGTTGGATACTTTTTATGATTCAACTGAAATTAATCATCAAGTCATTCAAAATTTCACTTATACGGTTCAAGATGATGATACCAATTTAAATAATTCTAAAATTCAAGGAATTTTAGGTTTAGGAATTTCAGAATATGAAACAAATGATTTATTAGATACTTTAAAAAACGAACAAATATTAAATAAAAGAATAATTTATGTTAACACTCCAATATTAAAAATCGAATTTCAAGTAGATAAATTAAAAAATGAAACAAAAAGATTTAATAATTGTTCATTAACTGATAAATATGATTTAGATGAAAAATACCATAATAGTTGGATTTGTGAATATTCACATTTATTTATAGGAAATAATAGTAAAAATTTAGATTGGAATGATTCAATGGAAATTAATGGAAGAGCAATTTTTGATACAACAATTGCATATATAACTGCTCCAATTGAATATTATGATGTATTTGAAGATTTATGGGAAATTGACAAAACAAATTGTCAACCTTTTACAAATGTAAAAAATGAAACAATTATAAGTTGTAATCTTACTCAAGAAATTATAGAAAAGTTTGAACCTTTATATTTTGTATTTAATGGATTTGCTTATAAAGTTGATAGTAAAGATCTATTTCAAGAAATAAATGGTATATATTTTTCTCTTATTAGATTTAGGCTTGAAAATAATAATATATGGAATTTTGGTTATCCTTTTTTAAAAAATTATGAAATTAGATTTGATTTTGATGAAAAAGTAGTAGGAATTAAAGGAGAAAATATTCTTAATTTTACAAAGGAATATTTAGAAGAATATGAAGGAAATCAAGGATTTTTAAATAAAGTGTATAATGATAAAAGAGCTATGATTGGTGCTGCCATTATTGGTTCTTTAATTCTTTTCTTTATTTTATTTATGATTTTGAGGTCATTTTTCCAAAAAAGAAATCCACCTTTACATAGTGAATTAATTGAAGAATAATTTTAAAAATAATAATATTTATTTAAAATAAAATGATTTTATTAATATTATTCAAAATAATAATATTTATTTTCTTTTATTATACTTCTCTTTCCTTTTTTAGAAATAAAATAATTTTAATTAAGAATATTTCCACAAATATTATTATTATAATCAATAGCATAAATAGATTCATTATCTTCTTTAGTAATAAATATTTTACAATATTATCATAGCCTCCTGTTAATATTAAATTATTTTTTAAAGTTTTAGATATTCTAATATATTCAGTTGCTTGGAATAAATAATCTAAAATATTTATTATCTAAAGAAAAAACTAATATTAATGAATGAGAAAATTGCCAAAATTTATATTATTGATAATACTGATTATTTATTCTTTAATCTATTTGAAACTTTTGAAAAATAATTATTGAGAAGAACGATATCGAATATATACTATTTTTAATAAAATGGATTTCCACACATTCAATAAAAATTAAAGATAATTTATTAAGAATTAATTAAATTAAAAAAATTAATAAATTATATTTTAATTTAATAAATCAATATATTTATCAATATAAAAATCTTCATCTTTACTTTTTAAAGATTTTAATTTTACTGCATTTAATAAATCTTCCATATTAACATCACCGTTTTCTTTTTTAAATAATTCATATAAAAATTCTTTTAAGCTCATATTAAATTTTTTTGCTTTTTTATCTTCAGAATCATCATAATATTCATTAAAAATTTTATTTCCTTCAAACCATAAAGTTGTATTAAAATAATCTTCTTTTGATAAAAAACAATGAGATTTTAATTTATCTTGAATTTTGGAATAAATTTGTTTATAATCATAATCATCTAAATATTTTAAAGGGAATAAACTCATAATAGCAAAAATATGATTAATGTTAATTAAATCATCTCTTCCTTTATCAGGATCAATTGAAAAAGTCATTTTTTTAATAAAATTATAAAATTGATGGTAATTAATTTTATTTAAAGGTGTTTCTTCTAAATTAGAAAAATTAATACAAATATGTTTTTTAAATACAATATCAATAAATCTTGCTTCGCTGATAAATTCATTTTCTATTGTATATAATTGAACATCTTTATATAATTTATATAATATTTCTATATATTTTCTATAACTAATATCATTTTCACCTTCACTTTCAACATCTTCATTAGGATTTTTGTAATTATTTTTAAATTTAAACTTCATTGGTTTATAAATATTAAATTTATCTAATTCAAAATCCCATTGAATTTTTAAGTTTTGATTGACAATTTTTCTTAATCTTTCAATTAATTGATTCATCATATTATTTTGAAAATGAACACTATCTATAATCCATTCATCTAATAAAGAATATAATTCATTTGATATTCTTAAAATAGTATTTAAAGTTCCTATTGCATAAGTTTTAATAATTGTTAATCTATATTTATATTTATTTTTTTCATTTTCTACTCCATTTGTTTGTTCTTCTATAATATTAAATAATTCTTTGCTTTCTTCTGATGTTACTGAATCATTTAATCCTTTTCTTAAAGTTTTGATTTTTGTTAATTTTTTTTTTTTTGATAAATGAGTTCTATTGACTGAATTATCAGTTCCAGAACTATTAATATTTAAATTTTCACTTTGTTTTTGAAGAAAATCACTAGTTTCTATTTGTTTAATTAGGTAATCATATTGAAAAATTATTTTCATACAATTTAAATATATTTTTTCTATTCTTGGAAAAACTTTATTACCATCATCATCTTCTTTTATTAAAGGTAAATTTTCTGTATTTCTTATAATTGAATTTGGTTTAATTTCATCTAATTTATTTGTAAATATTAAATTTGGTGCATTTGTGATTGTTGTTAAATGATGATAAAATTCTTTTATAATATCTACAGAAATTAAAAATTTTTCTGTTTCAATTAGAAACATTTTTTCAATATTTTCATAAAAATATAAAATTTGTTTTTCAAAAAAACCATTATGCATTAATTTTTTTCTTTCTTCAATTGCATTTAATTTTCTTTCATTTATGATTTCCCATAAACCATCTGTTAAATCATTTAAATCATTATTAAATTCTTCAATAACTAAATCATGAGTAGTTAAATGACTAAATTGAATTTTAAAAGAAGAATATTTTTTAGTAAATTTATCAATTAATTCTTTTTTGTTTGAAGGAGTATTTAAAAAAGAAATGAAATCATTTTGATTTTTTTCTAAAGTATTACTTATCAATTCTCTAATATTAGAAATATTTACAAAAATATGCTTTAGAGTAGTAGTATAATTATTATTAAAAGTTCCCCATTTTTTTAGAAAAAGCATATTAATATTAGATTTAATAATTCTTTTTTTAACTTCATTATATCTTCTTCCATATTTAATATTTGTGTTTTGTAATTCTGCAGTTGGATTCATCGCAACATGCTCTCTCTCTCCCATCATACTTCTATTTAATCTAGAAGAATGAGATATTGAAGATATATTTTGATTATTTGATGATGATTGAATATTAATATTTTCATTATTTTCATTATTCTCATTATTAATATTTGTATTTTCCTCATTTAATTCTTTATTAACATAATATGATTGTTCATATTTTTCAATTACTTTCGATAATATATTATCACATAAATCATTGACTATTTCTTCTTTGTCTTTACTTTCTTTGACAATATAAATATTTTTAAAAATTTCAATATATTTTTTAACTTCTTGAATACTTAAATCATATTCATGTAATTGTTTTTCAACTTCTTCTTCCGTTGGTTCAGTAACATCAACTAATCTTTCATTTAATTTTTTATCTTTTTCAGGAGGAGGATTATCTTCCATATGATAAATAATATTAGTATTAGGATCTATTTTCCTATTATTTACTCTTCTTAAAGTTTCTTGTTCAGAAACATCAAATAAACAAAAATTATCAAAAACTGAAGTTATTCCTTGTTTTTTAGGATCTGTATGAAAAATTTTATCAATTATAAAAAGAAGATTTTCATTTTCTATTTCTTTTTCTGGTTTTGGTAAATCTAATTGTTCTATAAATCCAGTACATCTTTTTTCAAATAATTTAAATTGATTTAAAGTTTGAGGAAAATCATCTAATATTATTCCCTTATATGAATTATGAATTAATGTTTCTTTTTCTTTGATAAAATTTTGTTCTTCTTTTACTTTTGCTTTTGGTTTTTTTAATTGTTCTTCCCTAATTAAAGCAAGTTCTTCTTCAATTGTATTTATTCTATTAATTTTTTTATTTACTTCTTCTTCAATTTCTTCTTTTGTTTTTATTGGAAAATCTTTTTGTAAATAATAAAATATTAAATTGATTAAATTATCATCAGATATATTTTCAATTTCTTTTTTTGCATAAGGTTCAATAATTGATCTTAAATAAGCAAATTCATGTTCTTCTTTTTCTCTTTCTGCTTTTAATTGTTCTAATTGATTTTTTTTCATTGTTTTAAATTTTGGATGATCTTCTAAAGGAGTTGTTATTTTTTCATATGTTTCCATACAATTTTTTATTATTTTTCCAACATTATAAACTTTTATTCCAGGATATTTTTCTGAAATTAATTGAGATGTTGTTTTTTTACCTGAAAATAAATGTCCTACGAAGCATAATTTAATTGGAATATGATTAAAAGTATATTCATCATCTATTGGATTTTCTATTTGTAATTCATTTTTTTCTTCTTTTTCTTCATTTTCATTTTCTTCTTCTTTTTTATCTTCTTTTTTTTCTTCTTCTTTTTTTTCTTCTTCTTTTTTTTCTTCTTCTTTTTTTTCTTCTTCTTTCTTGTCTTCTTCTTTTTTCTCTTCATCTTTCTTATCTTCTTCTTTTTTCTCTTCATCTTTCTTATCTTCTTCTTTTTTCTCTTCATCTTTCTTATCTTCTTCGTTTTCATTTTCTTCTGATTTTTTTTCTTCTTGAATATCTGGAAAATTATTTATTTCACCATTATTAATTGGATTATTAGCCCCACTAAAAAAATCAACATCATCAAATTCATATTTCATATCCAAATACATTTCTAAAATTTCACCGAGTATTTGGTTATTAACATTATATACAGGTAAAGTAATATTAGATATATCTAGTCTTCCAGGTTCAAATTCAGAATTCGCCATTTTTTGTAAATCTTTTTCTTTTAAACCTCCAATTTGAAATTTACCTCCATTTAACATAAAAGCAATATCATTTCCTAGAATATCATATAAATTTAATTCAAGTGAATTTATTTTTTTTTTCCCTTTTTCCCTTTTAACCAATAAATTTTTAATATTAATATTCCAATTTCCCATATAATGTATATAATCAAAGAATTCACAATATGAATAAATTAAATTTTCCTCTGTATTTTCATTATCCATTTCATTTGGATTTATTTCTGTTTTTTGATGAGACTTTTCTTCAATTTCTCTATAATATTCTGAAATAGGAATATTTTCTATAAATAAATCCATCCAATTTTGCCAATTAGGAATTTGAATTAAATTAACATTATGTTCTTTTAAATATTTTTCAGCTTCATCTGTAATATCTAATAACATTTCCATTATTAAATCCATTCCTGGTTTAATTCTTTTTATTTTTGATAATTTACTTTTAATTTTATCCTCCATCATTTTAGGGGTATATTTATCTAATAAAGTAAAAAATAATTTTTCATCAAAATTATCAGCATATGATTCATATGGTAAAGTATATTTTTCTTCTTCTAAAGGTTCTCTTTTTTCTTCTTTTATTAATTGTCTTTCATGTATTTTTTGAATTATATTTAAATCATTATTTTTTTTTTCCATTTCTTCTAATTTATCTTTTATTATCTTTTCTCTGTCAATATAATGAGTTTGACTAAATTTTTTAAATTCTTCTTCTTCTTTCAATTTTTTAGTATATTCTAATAATTTTTCATGTTCATGTTGAACTTTTCTTATTCTTCTTTCTTTATCTTTTCTTGATTTCTCTTCAAATGCAATTTTTTCTTGAATTCTTTTCATTATTATATCAGTTGCAACTGTTTTTTGTTTCGCTTTGTTTGAATTTGAATCTATATCTAAACCTAATTTGGATAAATTACTACTGAATTTGTTGACTGAATTTATATTTTCTTGAGAAGAATTTTTAAACGAGTTTAAAGTAGCTTTTTTATAAAAATTGCATTGAGACCAATATTTTTTATTTTTTTCTTTTTCAAATTCTCTTCTAATATTCATTTGATTATTCCAAGATTTTAAATTGTTTTCATCTAAATTTTTGCAAAAGTCTCCTCTTTTTTTTTCTTTACTTCTAATATTATTTAATCTAGTCATATGCTGATTTTTAAGATATAAATTATCATTATCAATATGATTTAAAATATCTTTATAATAATTATTAAAAGTTTCTCCGAATTTATGAAGAGGATCTAATAATAATTTATTACTAGTTGCTTTTCTATTTAACATATCTTTTAAATATTTTTCATTTTTATTTGGAAATCTCATTGTTTTATACATTTCAGCTAATTCATTTATACTTTTTGGAGGAAGAGTTTCTAAAGAAATAAATTTACTATCTAAAACTTGTTTAATTCTAAATAATAATTGGGATGCAACTCCTTTTTTTTTATTTATTAAATCATTTCTTCTATTATCATTAAATTTTATTCCTATATCTGAAAAAGCTTTTGTGAGATATTGATAATTTTTTGATATTAATTTTTTATCAGTTGAATTATCATAAGATGAAAAATTTGGGATTAAACGATGTTTATGAAGGATTTCACCAAATAAATACCCATTAGAAAAATCTTCTGGAATATTTGTTATTTTTTTGCTTAAATGAAGTGATGAATTTAACCAATTTGCTAGAGAAGTTTCAGACATATTTATTTTAATAATTTTATTTTTATACTTTTAATTATAATTTTAATTATAGAATTATTTATTGTAAATTCAATTAAAAATAAAAATTAGTTTCTTCTTTATTTTTTTTGATTAAGATAAATATTATTTTATTGTATTTATTTCTGATAAGAATCTATGTTAATACAAAAGATTATAAAAGTTTTAAAAATTATAATCAGGGAAAATTTATTCTTATTCACATAAATTTTAAATTTAAATTATATATATATATATATATAATTAATCCCGTTTTTTAAAATTGTAAATCTTTGATTAATTATTCATTATTTTTATTTTCAATACAAAATTTCATTAAATGATTTTATTTTTAATCTCAATATTTTTCTTATAAATATGAAAAGAAAAAAAAATAAAATTAAATAAAAAAAATGTCTTATAAAGAAAAAAGAAATTCAATATCATATGGAATAAATAATTTCAAAAGTTCAAATATTAAAAGCATTAATTCAAAAAAATCAAAAAAAGATTCAAAAATATCCACAAAAGCCTCATTTAAAACAGATGATATTAAAGAAATAAATAATATAATAAAAGAAAAAAACTTATCAAACAGAATATATTCAAAGTCGTTTGCCCAAACTTATATTCCTTTATCTAAACAAGAAAAAGTTAAAGAAATTCATAATATGAATGAATCATCTTTTAATCGTTTTAAAACATATTCTACAATTTTTGAACGAATTAAAAAAGAAATATGTGATATAAACACTAATTTAAATAATTCCCTTCATATAAAAAAATTGTCGAATGATATATTAAAAGACTATAATATGAAAATAGATATTCCAATAGAAGAACAAGATGATGAAAATTGTTCTCCTCTTCAAATAAAAACCAAAAATAAAATTAAAATTCCTTTTTCTCAAAGAGGAGAAAACGAAAAAACGAATAATTCAAATTTACTAAATGATAATGATATTTCATTAATAAATAGCAATTCAATTATAATAAATTCAAATGAAACAAGTGATTTTATTGATGATGATATTAATATTAGTAGTCTTAATGAAAATGTTCAAAAAATTGTAATAAGACCTACTGAACAAAGCGAAAGTATGCAATCAATGAGGTTAAAAAATAAAATTATGAGAAATAAATGTTTAGATAGACATAATAGTTTTAGAAAATATCAATTAATGAATGAAAAAAAATTTGTTTTATATGAAAAAATTATTCCTGAACAAAATGATGAATTTTATCATCATACAAATGAAAAGAATATTTCTCCAAGTTGTAACTGTACTCTTCAATAAATGTTTTATCATATTATATTTCTTGTAAATATAGTATTTATTATTTTAAAAATTATATTACTTTTAATTTTAGTTAATATTTAAAAAAAAATATTTTGAATCAATTACCAAAAAAATGTTTTTTATATCCACTATAAGAATATTTTCTTTAACTTTCTTTCCATTATAAAAATATTAAATAAAAAAAATAATTATAATAAAAAAAAACTTAAAAAAAAATTCATTCTTCCCTTCATTTAAATATATTTATAGTTTAAGAAACAAGAGCAAGAGCAGTTTGATAATCATATTTCCAGTTAGCAGGAATTTGTTTTGTTAATTTATAATATCTAACCAATCTATGAATTTTACTTTCAACAAGAATTAATCTATATTTACTATCTTTATCCCTGTGATTTTTTTCAATGTGTTTTCTCATTGCAACAGCTCTTTTCATTAAATGATATAAATCTTCTGGAATTTCAGGAGCTAAACCTTTTTTTTTTAAAACTCTTAAAATTTTTGCTCCAGTTAATAATCTACTTTGAGGAACTGCATAATTATCTCTTAAAATTACACCAATTTGACTTGGTTTATATCCTTTCTTTGCAAGTTGTTCTATTCTCTCTGTTACTTCTGAGACTTGTATATTAAGCCAACGAGGGGGAACCTTCTTATATGGCATTGAACTTTTACTTATTCCTTTACCTTGACCGTACATACGACCCATTTTTAGATACGCAATTAATTTTTAAATAAATATTAAATTTATTATTTTTTTATAAATAATTATTTTTTTTTTTAATTATTATTTTATAATTAACTTTTGTTTTTATATTAAAATCAAAGTAATTTTAAATTATTTAACACATTAATATTTAATAATTAATCTAATTCGTTTTCTATGTATACTAAGGAATGTTCATTAGTTCTATTTCTTCTTTGTATATATTCACTATCTATTTTTTTTTTTAATTCTTTCATTTGTTTTATTGTTTTCATTGCTTTTAAAGTATTATTTTTAACTGATTTAAAACTTTGATTAGGTTCTTTGAAAAATAAAGGAAAAAAATATGTTTTATATTCATCTTTTGAAACTTGATATTTTGCTAATTCTTCAGCAAAAAATTCATCATAATGAACAAGATTAGAATTTACAAGTTGAGTATCTTCAAATAATTTATCTAAATTCAAATTTTTATTTAAATTTATCCCATTCATATTTATATTTTCATTCCTATGTTCATCATATATTTTTTTCATTCCATTCATTAAATTATTTTTATTTATTTCTGCTAATAAACCAAAATCATTTGGTTTTTTTTCAATTAAATCTAACATTAATTTAGTATTTTGAATACATTTTTTTAAATATTTTATCATAACAACTTGTGTATCAGTATATCCTAAAAATGAACTATTTAATTTTTTAAGAATATTAACTTCATTATTTATATATTTAATATCTTCTAAAATTCTTTCAGCAATATCATATAATTGATCTTTAGTTGGAATGATATCAAAAGATTTTAATTTTTCAGATAAAAATCTACATTCTTCAATCATTAAATTTACATTCCTTTTTTCATAATTATACTCCATTTCATATCTTTTTTGACTTATATTATCATTAATATATCGATTTTGAATAATAAACATTTTAATTCCATGAAAAATAATATTAGAATAAATATCTTTTAATTCATTTCTAATTTTTAACCTAGTAATTAATTTATAAGATTTTAATTCACTTTCACTTAAAATACTTTTTTGAGTTAAAAAAATCATCATCATACTTATAAAATAAATTCCAACTGAACAAGAAATAATAACTAAAATTCTTCCAAAATGAGTTTTTGGATAAAAATCACCATAACCAACAGTAGTCATTGAAACAAAAACACACCATAATGCATTCCATATAAATGTCCAATCTTGAGTAATAACATCATAAGTTTCCCAATAATACATTTCAAATATTCTTATACATAATGAAAAACATAAACAAGATATTGCAAAAAGAAAAATTAATGATATAAAGGGATTACTCTTTTGATAAGCTTTCATTGTAAAAAATAAATTGGTTGATAAATAAAATTTATCTAATATTTTTTCTGATAATACACTATCATAAATTGATAAGGAATTTATTAATTGAAAAAAATATAAAGCTCGAAAATTTGCAAATGCACTTAATAATGATGATAAAGGTAATATCATTAAACGATCTAATTGATGGTTTATCCAAATATAATTTAAATAAGGATATTGAAAAACTAATAAGTATATTACTTCAAAAAATAACATTAAGCAATATTTACTTTTATAAAAAGGAGTTGAATTATCTTTTAAAACTTTATTTTCTCTAAAAAATGATAGATAACGTGATGCACTTAAAAAAAGTATACTTACTAATGACAATGATAAAATTAAATATCTTAATTTATTATTTGATTTTGAAATAACTAAATTAATTTCTGTGTCTTTATAATTAAAAGAATAATCTATTCTATAAGTGAATAAACTAATATTATGAGCCATTAAAATATCATAATTATTTATTTCTGAAAATGTAAAATTATTAAAAATATAATGAGTTATTATTGTTGGTAATGTATTTCCTTTTGGTTCAGTAATAAGTGTTAAATTAATATTTTTATCTTCAAATAAATTTTTCCAAGCTCTAAGTTTATTTGGTTCATCAAAATTAAATTTATTTAAAATTAAAGCACCTATTTTTCTTATGTATTTATTATCAAAGAAATAATTATCATTTTCAATATGACAAAATATTTGAGAAATAATAATTAATATAGAAGCAATAATATTTAAAAGATGAATATAATATTTAAAGTGTATAAATGTTTTTTCTTTTTTTTTTGTTTCAAATTCTTCTTCATTTATTTCTATATTACTACTTTTTAATTTTGAGGAAATAAAACTTAAAGAATCACCATTTGATGTATCTTCATCATAATCAGAAATAACTTCACTATAATTATTTGTCATATAATTATCTTTCATATCTAGATTTTTTGATTTAAACCTATTTTTTAAGTCAATTTCCATTCCATCAAAATCCTTTTGTAAAGTTTGACCTTGAGGAGTTCTGTTTAGTTCCTCTAAATAAGGATTATTTCTTGATAATAATAAATACATTTTATTGAAAAGAAATTTTTATCAAAAAAAATAAATAGATTAATTATTTATCTAAGAAAAACTTTATTTGAACATAAAATTATAATCAAAATTAATTTTGAATATTATAAATTTAATGAAACCCTAAAAATTATTCTGATAATTTTTAAATATTCTAAAAAGAGTATTTTTAATAGCTTAAGATTAATCATTTAATAATATATCAAAATAAATATTAGATAATTCGGTAAACAAAAAATAATTAAATATTTTTTCCTGTTTTTAAATATAAGTTTTATTATTCAATTAAAGAATTATTTATAACCTTAAACAACAAATGAATAAAATATTTCTAGGAATAAATATGACAATATTATTTGTAAATTATATAGATTCAAAATTTATTAATCCAAATATTAAGTGAAATAATGAATACTAACATTTTTATTTAAGAACAAAATATATTAAAACAATTATTATGGTTGAATGAAGTTAATCAAAAAAATATTATTAGTAAGAGAAAATAAAAAATAAAATAAAAGGATTAGAAAAAAAAGTATAATAATAACAATAAGGAAATATTAATATTTAAATTAAAATATATTTGATTAAAATAAAAATTATATTTTAAGAAAATACAGTGAATTATAAATATGATATTATAAATATAATTATTTTATTTAATTTTAATTTAAAAAAAATGTTTGAAAATGCATTTAATTACCTTTCCGAAAAAAATAACATTTCAATAAGTTTTTGTTCAAGTCAAACAAAAGGTTGTAATGCAAAAAACATATTATCTGAAAATCCAAAAAGTATTTGGCTTTCAGATAAAAATGTTCCACAAACAATAATAATAAATTTATCATCAATGACAAAATCTCCATCAAATTATTTTAAATATTTTGGAATTTTTTGTTGGCATGCTTATTCAACAAATCCAAAAATAATTCAAGTTTCTTTTTCTGAAAATAACAATAAATATTATGTAATAGGAGAATTTGAATTAAGTATGTCACCTTCTCCTCAATTTTTTCAATTTGATAATATTACAATTAAAAAAAATATTAAAAAAATAAAGTATTTAAAATTAATTGTTAAAGAAACATTTGGAGGAAATAGAACTTATATTAACCAAATATTTTTATATGATGATAAAGTTGATATTAATCATAATTTTTCTTTAAGTAATTATGAAGAAAATTTAGAAGAAAGTGAAAAAGAAGATGATGATAATAAAGTATTTAAACCAATAACTCCTTCGAAAGAAGTAAAAAAATATAATATATATTCTAAAAAAAATAAAAATGAAAATGTAAAAAATTTGAAAAAAAATTCAGATTTAGATTTATTGGATGATGAAATGAAAGAGAAAAAATTAAAAAAAATTGAAAAAATTTTAAAATCAAAAATATTAAATAATATAACAGTTAAAAATGAAAAAGAAACAATAAATGAAGAATCAAATATAAATAAATATATAACACCAGAAAATGAATATAACTATGAAGAAGAAGAAGAAAAATTAAAATCTCCTAAAATAAATTTAAATGATTATTTATCAGATGAAAATTCTAAATTTCAATCAATATCATCTCATCAAAGAAATAAAATATATAATGTTTCTAATTTAATGACTGGAAATCAAACTGAAAGTGAAGATCCTTTTAAAACAAATAACTTTAATTCTCATACAACTACTTATTCAACTTATAATAATAAAAGAAATTTAACTCCAATTCCTAAATCAAGTAAACCTTTTTTTAGATCTCCAATTATTAATGATAATAATAGTAATAAAAGTAAAAATGAAAAAAAAATTAAAAATAAATATGATATTAATAAAGGAAATAATAATAATAATGAAAATAATGATTATAAAAGATTAGAAGATCAATTAAAAGAAATGGAAGATCAATTAAAATTATTAGAACCTAATTATGATATGGGAAAAAATTTATCTCATTCAAAAAGTTATAATTTTTTACCAAAAGAATCAAATTCAAAAAGAATTGAATCTAAACAGAATAATCCTTTTGTAAATTTAAATAATAATAATAAAACTAATTATAATAATGTAAATATACAATCAATAAAAAAAGAAGAATCAATAAATCAAAATCCAAATAAAGATGTAATTGAAAATTTAAATAGTTTAAATACTAATAGAGTTGTTATTAGTGAAGAAAGAATAAATATTATAGAAAATAAAATTAATAATTTAGAAAATGATATATTTGAAATGAAAAACCAATTTAATAAAATTTCAAATGATATTCAAACTTTAATTTCAATGAAAGAATCACATAATAATAATAATAATACTGATTCAAGTCAATTAGTTCAAATTGTTTTAAATGAATGTGAAAAATTAATAAATTTAAAATTTTCAGAATTTAATTATCAAATAAATAGTCATCAATATTCAAACAGAATTTCACATGATTATTATCCTAATTATAATACAATATCTCTTGATTCAGATTTAAATTCTTTAGAAATAAGATTAAATAAAAAAATTGATGAAAGATTAAATATTTTAGCAAATAATATTCAAAATCAAATAAATGATAATTTATTAGTTCCTTCAATTAGAAATATTGAAAATACAATGAAAAATAATATGAATGAAATTAAAGATAGATTAACTCAATTAAATTTAAATTCAAATAATAATAATTTTAATCAAAGTGAAGGAACAAGTTTTGTTGATTCATATAGAGTTAGTAAATCTTTGTTTACTTCTCAAAATGAACTTAGGTCTTCTTCTCTTAAAAGAAATGAAAAATTAGAAGAAATTAATAAATTAGGAGAAAAGTTATATGATAAATTAGTTGAAAAAGAAAAAAAATTACAAGAATTTAAAAATGAAACTACTAATTATTTTAAAAGAAAATTAAAAAATGATGAAAGAAAATTCACAAATAGTATAAATAGTTTAAATTCACAAAGTAATAATATTAATTAAGTAAAAGAAAATAATATTTTTTTGTATGACTTATTATAATTTTTTAATTTAATTTTTTAATAAATTTCAAAAAGAAATTATTATTTCCTGTTATTCAATTTTTTTCTTATAAATAATAAATAAAAATATTTGTAAATTCAGATTAAAACTATTAATCCATATTAAAAAAACAAAAATTAATATAAACTATTTTAAGACTTCTTTTTCCTATTTTTAGGAAATTGAAACTTCTTTAAATTAATAAATATTATAAAAAACAAAAAATTTATTCATTTGATTTTAATAAATTAAAAAGGAAATAAAATATTCTTAAATAAAATTGAAACTCATTTATTTCCAATAAAATGAATATATATTAATAATTAAAATGAAAATCCTAAAACAAAAATTAAAAAAACAAAAATAAAATAATTATTTGTTTTTAGCATTATTCATAACTTCCTCTTTAACTTTTTCACAGAAAAGTTTTTTTTTATTCATTAATAAAGTTCTTTTTCTTAAACTTAAATTATGCATTCTTTCAGAAAATTCTTTAAAATTCATTCTTTCTTTTTTTTTCCCAGTTCTTTTAATATTTCCTTTTTCATCTTTTCTTTCAATATCAAAAATATCATTAATAGCATTATCTAATCCATTATTATTTCTAACAACTAAAACTTCTAAAGTATCTTCTTCAGTAATTTCTCCTTTTCTTTCTTTATCAAACATTAAAAACTGAATTAAATGATATAATTTTTTAGGTTCTCTTTCTTTTTCATCAATTAAACATCTTTTATACATTCTCTCATATTCATCATATGAAATAAATCCATCTAAATTTGTATCAACTTCCCAAATCATTAATTTTATTTCATTTTTATTAAAAGTTTTTGTTAATCTCTTAAATATTTTTCTTAAGGCTTTTTTACCAAATTTTTGAGATTTTAATTTTTTTTCTTCTTCTTCTGGATCTTTATAATCTATTACATTTTGATTTTCATTTTGTTCTTCTTCATTCTGCTTTTTTTCTTCATCTTCTTTAAATTTCTTTTTCTGTTCTACTAATGATTTCCTTTTAGGTTTTCCTGCTAATGTTTTTGATTTAAAATTACTTTTTGTTGATTTCATTTGTTTTGCTTTTGCCTTTTCGTTTATTTCTTTTAAATATTTTTTCTGCTTTGAATTCTCATCTGATGATTTCTCTTTCTCTAAATCACATAAATATTGAAATACTCCTTCAAAATATAGTTTTTCTTTATTCTTTATTTCAATTTTATCCATTTTTTCCTGTTGAGTTAACTTCTTTTGTTTTTCTTCGTTAGCTCCATAATTATCTCCCATCAAAAAATTATAAAAAAATATCAAATATTTATTAAAAAAAAATAAATAAAAATGTAAAAACCCGTTTTTCATAAAAATCAATCGACTCATAATTATTAATTCTAAGAAGTTTGTTTAGTCACAAATTTAATATTATCATAAGATTATAATATAATAGAATATAAATGTATTTTTTGTTCTGCAGAAACAAAAGGAATTAAATTGAAAAGTAGTATTTATTTAAATATTTTATAAGTGAAATCCTATTATAATATTAAATAGAGTTTATTTATTCATCACTTTTAATTGAAATAGATTATGTTTCAATTTATATTGATGTATCTTCTTAATTATATAAATGAAATAGAAAGAGTTAAGATTATTTGAAGATAGTTATAAGGGAGTTAGAAGTTACTTAAAAAATATTTATTTTTTCTTTGGTTTTTTTTAATTTTTTTTTTTTTTTTTTTACTTTTTTCAAATTTATAAAATTTTGTTACACTAAATAAACTTGTAATTGTAAAATAATAATAAATATTTTTTATATTCATCAATATAAATATTGTTTTTAAAATTTTTATTATATATATTCATTAAAAGGAAATAAAATGTTTAAAGTATCTCCAATAGAAAATGAATTATTATTAACAGAAATGGGCAATTGTTCATTTTTTGAAAATAATAAACCTAAAAACACTCCCAAATTTATAATAACTCAACCAGAATCTCAAAATGTAAATCTTCAAAAGAAAAAGAATCGTCAATTAATATCTCTTTCAATAAATAAATTAAATTCATCAAATGGAAGATGGAGTAAAGAAGAACATGATAAATTTATTGAAGGAATAATAAAATTTGGAAATGATTGGAAAAAAGTTCAAAAATATGTTTCTACTAGATCAAGTACTCAAGCTCGTTCTCACGCTCAGAAATTCTTATTAAAATTAAAAAATAATAAATATTTAAAAAAATATAATATTGATATTTCACTTAGTTGGTCTAAACTTATTCAATCACTTAAAAATTCTTTTAATGATGAAATTTTATTACAAATTTTAAAGGATTCTTCTTATAATAATATTAAAAATAAAAGAAAAATTGTTAAAGCAAATAAAAAACTAATTAAAACCGATGAAATAAATATTATTAATAAAAATAATGAAATTGAAAAGGAATTAAATAAAGATGATGATATTATATTTTCAACTACTTCTGAATATTCTTTTTCTTTTGATGATAAAAAAGAAAATATAAATGATTTTTTGTTTTATCAAATGGGAAATATTCCTGAAAAAAATTCAATAAATTGTAATGATACTGATTATATAAGGGATTTTATTCAAAATTTTAATAAAAAAAATGTAAATGATTCGGATTTTAATGACAATGATTCTAATATTTTTTATAATAATTCCACTATTTTATCAAATAATTCTATTAAAAAAAAATATTCAAATGAAAAAAGAGAAAATTTAAATATTTCCTTAAATGAAATATAAAGAATCAAATTTTTAGATTCAACAAATAAATAATAAATATAACTTAATTCTTTCAATATAAATTATCTTTTATTATTTTTAAAAATCTATTTCATTCTTTAAAGGCTTTAGATAATAAAATAGAATGAAAGAACAGTTGTTTTGAATTTATATAAATAATATTTATATAAAAATGTAAAAATAGAATATAATTATAAAATAAAAAATTTAAAAATTATAAAGAAATAATAATGTTAATAAGGTAATATATTGATGAATATTAATAAGATGAAAAGATGATGAAAGGAAGTCTCTCTTGTGTTAATTATGATTCTCTATATTTTATATATCTCTTCCTATTAAGTCATCTTACATTATTTCCCTATATCAATATATCATCCTTCTATTCTTCTTCACCCTCTAATTTAATTTTTTCTTATTTTTTATATATTTTTATTATTCTTTTATTCATTTCTATTTTATTTCTTTTTTTTTTTTCTAATTATTATTTATTCAATTTATTACATATTATTATTTCTATATTTTTAATAAACTTTTTATTTCACAAAATTTTTGTTTTCATATAATTAATAAGAATATTAAATATTATATTAAATTTAAATTTAAAGGTTTATAATCATAATTTTCATCTTCTAATTCATTGGCTCTTATTCTTCTTGGTTTATTTTTTATTAACTTTACAATTACAAAAGATAAAATAATTATTATTATAAGTAAACCAATTAAAAGAATAATAACAACTATTATAAAATAATTATTATTATTTTTAAATTGATAAATAGCAATTTTTGATTCTTCATTGATTATCATAGGATATTTTTCAAAAAAAATTTGACCCAAAGACCATTTCAAAGGTGCAGATAAATCATGAAAAACTAGACAATATTTTTTTTTATTATAAACTTTAAATAAATCTTTATGAGTTAATTTAAAAGTATAATTCAATTTTGTATTTACAATTTTAACTTCTTTAAAATTTTTAGTATCAATATCTTCATCACAAACAAAATATATATATTTAATTTCTGAATAATTCATATATTCATATTTGCATTTTTTTTTTTCAATCAAAGGAAAGAAAAAAGTTTCATTAATTAAATTAAAATAAGAGTTTTTAACAATAATTCCTCTTAAATTATAATTCATTATAATTCTAGGATTTTTCTCTTCTATATCATTATATATAATTTTTTCAAATTTAATAAATATATTTTTATAACCATATTCAAAAGAAGTTATTACTTCTGTATAATTTGAATTATAAGGTTTTGTTCCAATGATAAGTTCACCTGAATTTTCATTTAAATAATGAATTTGAAAAATATGATCATCAGTTAAACCATTTTTTTTTAATTGATATTTAAAATTTTTTTCATCTTTAAAAACCGGAGCTTGAAAACCTAATACTCCATATTTTAAAGAACCATTATTACTACTGTTATATAAATAATTAAAATTAAAATTTTCAATTAATTTCTCCTGAATATAAAAATTTTCTTGAGCAAAACAATAAGAAAAATATTTAGACCCATACTGATAAAAAACTCTAGGATCTTCAACAAATTTATAAGTTTTTGAATTATTAGAATATAATCCTCCTAATGAAATGTCTGGAACATAAGTTAATCTTGAGTTAAAATCAAATAAGAAATTAACATTTACTTTTGGAGTTCCTAATGATAATTGAGCCAAAATATTATTATCAAATAAATAATTTTCATTAAAATTTGGAAATTCTTTTATGAATGGGATAGATATATATATTGAAAAAATTACAGGTAAAAAAATAAATGAAAATATTAATTTCATTATTTGAAATATTTAATAAAATAATATATATTTAAAAAATAATTAAGATATATTATGCCATCTTATTCTATAAAATGTTGACTTATTCCAATAACTTTACAAGTTAAATCAAAAATAGAAGTAGGTTTATTTAACTTTAAATTTAATATATCATTTTTAGATTCCCCAGATAAAGTTTGATTTGAAATATATATATTAAAATAAAAAGGATTTGTATCATTTATTTTTATATTATTACTTATATCAGTTAAGCATTTTGAACATGATTGATTTTTTTTAATATAAGTGTTGAAAATATCATTTTCTTCATTTAATTTTAATTTTCCTTTATTATTAAATTTATATATTTCTTTACCTAATAAATCATAATAATTTGAAACTGAATAATAATTTCCTATATAAATATCCATTCCTTGAAAACCAATTTTTGCTTCTTGAACTTCTTTTAAAGAAACATCAAAATTTTCTTTTTCATTTAAATTTCTTTTTCCTATTGAAATTTCTTTTAAATAATTTTCTGAATGATTAAATTTACTAAAATTATAAAAAAATAAAAATAAAATTGTCATAGTTAAAATTATAGAACTTCCTTTCTTTATATTATTACTACTTTTTCTTCCAGTTTGACTTATGAAAATCTTTTTTTTATTTTTTGTTTGTTCTAAACAAATTGGACAAATTTGTTCTTTTAATAATTTTTTAAGTTTTAAATTTTCTTTTTTTAATTTTTTATTTTCTATAGTTAATTTTTCAAATAAAGCTTTTTTCTTTTGACGATATCTTTTAGCACTTTCTTTATTAATTTGTTTAATTTTTGCTTTTTTTGTTTCAATTTCTGTTTCTATTTCTTTTTCTTTATTTATTAAAAGTAAATTTTCAATATCATCAAATTCATTTAAATTATTTGATATTGTTAATCCAATATCATCATAATGATTCATATTTAATTCATTAAAAAGTTGATTATTTTTTTCTTCTTCAAATTGAAAAGTGAATACTTTATCTTCCATATTATTATTTGTATTAATTGCTAAAATTATATTAAGCACTAATTAAGATTATAATTGATTAAATATTTACGTCATTTAAAATAATAATTATATTAAATAAAATAATGTCTTATATTAAGTATTATGATTAATACAAATTTTCTTTCTTTTCTTTTTTCTATTCGTCACAATCCTAAATTTATAGAACAAAAAATCAAAATATTTATAAAGAATTATATTATTAAAAAAGTTTATTATTTTCAAAAAAGCTTAATTTTAAATTTTATCATTTAAAAATAAAATATAAAAAAATAAATAAAAAAATTAAATGAAAAAGAAACCGAATGATCCTAAAAATAAAAATGATAAGAATAAAAAAGGCAAAAACGACGCAGAAGAAGAGCCAGAAATAGATGACAGTGGTCCTCATATATTTGAGATATTATCAGAACAAGTGAAAAAAAATTATATTCCAAAAGAGAAAATAGAAAAAGCAAAATTACTAGATTACACAGTAGGAATTCTTCATCCAAATATAATCACTCAATCAATTCAATGTAGAATAATAATAGATAAAATACAAAAAAATAACTTTGAAATATTTAACTTTTTAAGAAAAACATTAACAAAAGAAGAAATAATGAATTTATATTTCAAACATACAAAAGAAGAATATTTCCAAGAAATAATAAATCATATGACAAGTGGTCCAGTCGCAATATTAATATTAATAAATAAGGAAGAATCATATTTAGATGAAAATGGAATAAAAACATTATATTTAAGTCCAGTAGAAAGATGGAAAGAAATGATAGGAAATAAAGATCCTAATGTTGCAAAAAGTGATGATGAAAATGCTTTAAGAGGAATTTATGGTGAAAGCATAATTAAAAATGGTTTTTGGGGTTCTGATAATAATTCAGATGCTTATAGAGAATTATCAATGTTTTATTTACCTTTACCTTCAATTCCACCAAAATTTATTTATGATGATAATTTATTTAATCTTGATACTATAATTAAATTTTTATTACCTCCTAAACCAGATCATCCTGATGTAAGTGGTAGATTAGATTTAATATGTAAATATGGACCTGTTGTTAATCATCATGTACTTGATTT
>JAJJLU010003722.1:0-35458 GCA_023807065.1 Isotricha intestinalis
AATATTAATACAATTATTATTTATATTATCAATAACAACATTAACATTATTGATTTTTTTATTTGTTTTTTTTTCAAATCTGAAAATAATTAATTATAATCTAAAATAATTAAAAAATTATAAAAACAAATTTCCATAATTTTTATTTATTTTTTTCCAAAGTAATTTAGAAAATTAAATGTATGTAATTATAAAAAAAATTTTTAGTTTATGAATCTACCCTTATTTAATTAAATAATAAATTAAATAAAACAAAAGTTAAATAAACATAATATTTAAATTATTTTTACAGATAATAACATGATAATAAAACGTAATTTTCTAATTTACATACTAAATAAAAAGAAAAAAAATCTCATTTTTTATGGATTCAAAGATATAAAACAATATATACATATATTACCTTC
This sequence comes from Isotricha intestinalis, assembly GCA_023807065.1. NCBI lineage: Eukaryota > Ciliophora > Litostomatea > Vestibuliferida > Isotrichidae > Isotricha > Isotricha intestinalis. The sequence continues at coordinate 408 of JAJJLU010003722.1, forward strand.
TTAATAAACTTTTATATTTTAGGAAAAAAAAGATTTTCTTCTTTTTCATTAATAAAAAGATGATTATTAAAATAATTATAGTAATTTCCAATTAAATTCGGTTCAAAATCATAATTAAAATCATTATTTTTAGTAGAAGAAAAAAAATAATTAATATCAGGTTCATTTTCTTTTTCAAAATCTAAATTTTTTTTTTGAAATAACAATTCATTATATTTAATTTTCTCACAATCATTTATATTTTCTTCTTCAACACTTGTTGATAAGAAAGAATTATAAGTTATTATATTATTTGAATTTATATTTTGAATTAAAGGTTTATCATTAAAAAAATTAGGAATAATAACTTCTTCTATTTGAGTTAATTTTATTTTTTTTTTCTCTTTTTCTATTTGAAATTTAACTTTAAATTTTTTTTCTTTTTTTTCTCTTAATTCTAATTCATTTTTAATTCTTAAATATAATTTTTTAAAATTTAAATTTTGAATTTTTTGACGAGTTTTCCCTGTGAAATAAAGAATAATTAAATTTAATATAGTTTTTAATTCTTTTGTTGATGTTTTTTTTAATTCTGTTATTTCATATCCTACATTTGAACCTTTTATTAATTGAGGTTGTTTTCTTATACCAAATAATTTTTTATATATTATATTACTTTTTTTCCCCATTAATTACTTAAAATATTTTTATTTTTGAAATCCGGGATTTTATTATTTTTTTACTATTTTATTATTTTTATAAATAAATTAAAATATAAAGTTGTATTTATTAATTTCTAAAAAAATAATCTTTAAATTCTTAAACAACTTAATTCAAAAATAAAAAAAACAAATATTAAAAATTAAAATTTAAATAAAGAAAATAAAAATGTTTTAAAAAAAAAATCTTTTAATAACTTTCTCCACTAATAGTAGCAACAATAGTTCGATTTTTAAAAGCAGTTCTAAACTCACAAAGAATAATTCCTTGCCAAGTCCCTAAATTTAATTTACCATTAGTAATAGGGATAGTAATACTAGGACCAACAATAGCACATTTAATATGAGAAGGAGCATCATCAGGTCCTTCATCAACATGAATATAATATTTTCCTTCTGGAACTATTTTATCAAAAGTATTTGATAAATCTTCCATTACTGATGGATCATATGATTCATTCACTGTTAATGCTGCACTTGTATGTTGTAAAAATAAATTTAATGTTCCTATTTTTATTTTTGATATGTCTGAACCTATTACTTCTAATATTTCTTTTGTTATTATGTAACAACCTTTCTTCTTTTTTAATGATATTGTTTTTTGAAGATATGTTATTTTGGATTCCATTTTTTTTTCTTTATTTTTATTTAAGTAAGGGATTAATATTAATGGAAGGATTATTAATATATATTTTTTATACATTTTTTTTATTGGTTTTAATTTAAAAAAAATATAATTTATATTTATATATTTTATATTGTTTTTTTGTTTATTTCTTCAAAATTTTTATCAATGAATGAATTAGTTTTAATGTTTAAATTATCATTTTCAATTTCATTGATATCAAAATCATAATCTTCCTTATCAATTTCAGTATTTTTCTTTTCACTTTTTTTATCTTCGCTAATATCACTTTTATTATCTTTAATATTATCATTTAAAGATTCATTTATTTCAGAAATATCTTTTTCTAATATTTCAGTTTTAATCAATCTAACATTTTCAGGAATACTATATTTACTACATAAACAAGACAATTGTAAATCAGATAAACTAATATTAATATTTTTTAATTGTTGATTTAAATCTTCAATTTTAATAACATTAATTATTTTACCTTCTGATTTTAAAGATTTAACATAATCATTAAATAAAATAGAAAAAGTAGTTTTTTTATTTTTAATTCCTTTCTTAATGGATATAATACATTCTTTTAATATTTTTTCATATTCTTCATTTGTAATTTCTGTAACAGATTCATCATTATTATCAGAATTTGTAATTGAATTATTTTCTATATTTTCTTTTTCTTTGTTATTGTCTTTATCATTATCTTTGTTATTATTTCTATTTTCTATTGAATTGTCTGTATCTGTTTTTTTATTATTTTTATCATCATATGTTCCATTATTTATTATATTTGATAAATTAGTTATTTTTAAATCACTTAATTTTGCATTTTTATCATTAAATTTTTTCATTATATAAAAAATAAATTCAATATATTTATCTTTTAAATCAATTTCATTATTATCAATAATATCTTTAATTTCAAGTAAAGAAATATATTTATTATTTAAAGTATTTTTTTCATTAATTAACTTTAATAATAAATCAATTTTATCTTTGTATTTATTATTCATTCTTTTAATGAATTTTTCTTCTTCTTCTTTTGAATATTCTTTAATATAAGAAAAAAGAATAGAAAAAAATTCACATAATTTATTGAAATTCCCTTCTGAATTATATAATAAGGCCCCAATGAAAATATTTAATAATTGAATATTATATTCATTTTCACACTTTAAAATTTCAGTAATTTTGTTGGTAAAAATATTAACAATATTAATAAACTTTTTAGAACTAATATCAACACTATTATTATTATTAATATAATTATCATTTTTTAAATCACTATTTTCATTAATAATATCATTAATAAAATTAGATTGATTATTACTATTTAAAACAATATTTTTAGCTTCAAAATTTTTAAATAAAATATAAGTAAATTGATTAAATTGAATACTAGTAAATTTGAAAGTTTTAACAGGATCATTATTTTCATCAGGAGAAAAATAAGGATTTTCAGAATCAATTCCAAATTCAATTTGTTCATTACTTTTACCTATTTCATTTAATTTTTCTTTATATACTTTAATTTGTTTTTCTAATTCAGTTTCTATTTCTTTTGAATTTTTTAATGTTTCTTTTAATTTATTTATTATTTCTTCATTTGATATTTTTTTATCCTTTTTTGATTTTATTTTCTTTTGTTTTAATAATAATTTATTTTCTATATTTGGTATTTTATTTGTAATATTAATTGATAAATCCTTTAATTTAATATTTTCATTTTTTAAATCTAATATTGAATTATCTGAAAATTTTAATTTTAATTTATAATGATTTATTAATTTCTTAGTTTCTGTAATTTTATTTTTATAATTTTGTTCTATGTTAAAAGGAATATAAGTAGAATTATTACTATAATTTATTGTTGAATCATTTTGTAAATTTTGATTTGTTTTTTTTAATGATAAAACTATGTTTTGATTATGAGAAATTATTTTTTTATCTTGTTTAATTTTTTCATTAATTTCTTCTATGTTTTTTATTATATTTTTTTCTTCATTTATTAAATATTCATAATTATTATTCATTTTATTTATTATTATTAATTGATTTTCAATATTTAATTTTAGATTATTTAAATCATTTATTTTTTCATTTACATGAAATTTAATTTCTTTTCCATTTTCAATTAAAGAGTTTATTTTTTGTATTTGTTCTTCAATTTTTTCTCCTTCAATAAAATATTCATTTATTTTAGTTAATTTAATATCTTTTTTTAAATGATCGTTTTTTTCATTAATATCATTAATTTCATATTTCACTTGTTTAATATGTTTTTTTATTTTATTCATTAGAAGATTTTCATGAAAATCATTTTGTGATTTTTGTTTATCAATTAAATTATAAATAAAGTCATTTTTTTCTTTTAATTCAATTTTTTTTTGAAAATTTTCTTGTTTTAAATTAAATAATTCTTTTTTTAAAGTTCTAACAATATTTCTTAATTGAAATTTTTCCTGCATTAATTTTTCTGGTTCTAAAAAGGATTTAACATTAGAATTTTTAGGAGTAAAAATAGGAAGAGTTATATCTAATGTTGAATTTGAATAAGTTCTTGTTTTTAATAATCTATTATTGGAACTTAAAGGTCTTGAACCTTTATATGTATTTAATTTCGAATTTTTTGAAGAAATAAATGAAGTTATTATTTCTGAATGAAATAAAGAATTATGACTATAATCTCTTTTCATTTATCCAATTATTTTTCAATTTAATTTTTATTCTAATTTTTATTTTTTAATTTTAAAATATTAATTTAATATTTTTAGAACACTTTAATTTAAAAAAATAGTTAACTAATTCCTATTTTATTATCCAATATATTAATTATTAAATAAAAAATATGAATCAAGATTATGATATATTATTAAATAATTCAAATGGAATAGAAAATATAATAAATCAGATATTAAATCCAAAATTAACTTTTCAAAATTTATCACATCAATTATTATTTTGTTATTTGTTAGGATATTTTTCTTCAAAATACAACAAAACTAAATTAAATGAAGAAGATTTAAATAACTTATATTTAAATTATCAACAGGAAGATTTTTCTCAATTAAATTTCCAAGAAACTTTATCTCAAATAATATTATTATTTTGTCATTACTATTCAATGAAAGATAATAATGGAAATTTTCCTTTATCAGATTCAAATAAAGAAAAATTTAATAATAATTCAAATTTTTCAATTAATAATAAACCAATTATATCAAATTCAAATCATTTTAATCAAAATTTATTTAATTCAAATCATTTTAATCCAAATATATTTAATTCAAATCATTTTAATCCGAATAATTACGACGGAGATTTAGAATTTGCAAAATATTTAGAAGAAGAAGAAAGAATAAAATTTTTGGAATCACAAAAAAATGAGAATGAACAAAAAAAAAAATGTGAAATATGTTTAGAAGAGTTTTCCTTATTAGATCCAAATAATTATTTTTTAAATTGTAATTGTACTCTACATTATAAATGTTTTGATGAATATATAAAAAGTCAAGTAGAAGAAAATAAAATACCAATAAAATGTCCAAATTGTAATAAAGACATTCATCCTAATTTTATTATTGATTCATTACAAAATTCAAATCCTCAATTAATTCAAAAATACGATGATTTTTCATTAAATAATTTTGTATTAAATAATAATAAAGATTATTCATGTTGTCCTACTCCTGGATGTAAGAATATATTTTTTTTTGTTGAAGGAGAACCTAGATTTAAATGTAATATTTGTAATAAAGAATATTGTTTAAATTGTAAAGATGAATGGCATAAAAATTTAACTTGTGAACAATATAAAGATAGTAGAGATGTGAATAAATTAGATCAAGAATTTATGAAATTTGTAAAAGGTGCTAAATTTAAAATGTGTCCTAAATGTAAATTCTGGGTTGAAAAAAATCAAGGATGTAATCATATGAAATGTAGATGTGGAACTGATTTTTGCTATCTTTGTGGTAATTTTATGGATATGTCAAGACACCATGTGTGTCCAAAAAACAAAAAATAATTATTTTTAATTTTTTTTTATTTTTATTATTTGTTTATTGTTAATCTTATTATTGTCATTGCTTAGATAAATTTTTTTATATCTATTTTTTTAAATCTTTTTTACCTTCAATCCATAATTTTTTATATTTATTTTATATTGTATTTATTTTATTATTATTTAAGCATATTGCCAAGGTGATAAACCAAATTTATTTAATAATGTTTCATCTGCTCCTTCTTTTAAAAAAATATCAGCAATTTTAAAGTTTTTATTAATTAAGGCATAATGTAAAGAAGTATTTAAATCAGAATTTTGTGCATTAACATTTGCTCCTTTTGTAATTAAGAAATTAATTAATTTTTCATTTCCAAATTTTGTAGCATAAATTAAGAAAGTATCTTTATTTTTATTTCTAGATTCAACAGAAATTTGAAATTTTTCTAATATATCTTTAAATTCTTGAATATTATTTTCTTTAATTAAAAAAAATAATATTTCTTCAATTGATTGTAATTCTTTTTTTAATTTTACTTTTAATTCTTCTGTTTTATAAACAGATTTTTCTTTAGTTAAATTTCTATTTTTTGTAATTCTATCAATATGATATTGTATATCTTTAATTTTTGGTTTATTTTTTAATTGTAAATTTTTAATATATAAAGTTCTTTTATCTAAAGTAATTTTATCATTTAATCTATTAAAATATTTTCTATGTAATATTGTGGAAGTAAATTTAATATTATTTAATATTGAAAATCTTCTTTTTGAATTTTTATATTTTACTTTGTTTCCAATTTTCTTGTTTATTTTATTATCAGATTGTAAATTAAATAAATATTTATATAAACATTTGTTTAAATTTAAATCTAATTTAATAAATCTTTCTTGAATAAAATAAAAATTTTCTTCATGTTTTTTATCATATCTCATTAATTCTAAATTTTTTATACTTTGTCTTTTATATACTATTCTTTTTATATATTCTATATCATTTGATAAATAATTTTCTAACATTCTTTCATATACTTTTTCCTCAAAATAATTATTTATTAAATAATTAAGAAAACAATTATATAATTCATTTATATTTTTTTTTAATTCAGTTTTTCTTTTTTTTTTAAAAAAGGAATTTTCCATTTTTTTCATTATTCTTTTATTACTTTTAATTAAATTTGATTTTACTTTTGATATATTTTCTTTTATTAAAATTAAGTTCTTACAACTTTCATCAATAGTTTTATTCATTTTTTTTTGTATAAAAATACAACATTGAAAACTTTTATTTTTTATTATTTCATTTTTTTTCAATTCATTAACATCATTAATTTGTAATTCACTAATAAATTTTTCATGTTTTTTTTTAATCATTTCTTCTAAATTTTCTTTTTTAATTATTTTAATCATTTTTTTTCTAATATTAACACTTTTATTATTATTATCAATAGAATCAATAACAATTTTATTTTTTCTTGAATTTGTACTATTAGAAAATATAACACTTTTATTATCAGAAAAAGAAAAAGTATTCAAATTATCTTGTATTAATCTAATAGGAGCAAAATTTTTATTATTATTTCTACTTGGATTTTTTTTTTGATAATAAGTTTTTATATATGAAAGAGTTGTATTTTGTGCTGAAGTTGAAGAATTAACATTTGAAGACAATAAATTTAAAGAAGGAGAATTTTTTATTGAATTATTTATATAATAATTTAATACTGTTTTATTATTATTCTTTTTATCTATTTCATTATTTATTATACTGTTATCTATTGAATTATATATGTTATTATATGAAAAATATAAATTTTCATTATTGGTATTATTTATCTTTTTACTTGGTTTATTTATTAAAGATGATTTATATGTTTTTTCATATTTGTTATTATTATTATTAGGTTTTTTTAATAATTCAAAATCATTTAATTCTTGTTTTTGTTTCTTATTTTTGATTTCTTTTTCTTGATTTAATAAATTTTTATTTGGAGATATTATTATTTTTATTTTTTTTTCTTTCTTTTTAATAATTTCACTATTTAAATTTTGTAAATTTGGTAATTTCAAATTTATATTATCTTGAGTAATTGATAATCTTTGATTTTTTTTATTTTTTTTATTTGAATTTATTATTTGTAAATTCTTTATTTGAAAGCTGTTCATTTTTTTCATTTTTTTCATTTTTTTATTCTTTTTTTTGTTTATAAAATAAAGAAATTTTCTTATAAAATATATAGATTATTTTTCAATATAAAAAAATTTAAAAAATATCAGATGAAATATCATATTATTAATTATAAGAAATAATTTATTTATAATGTATAAATATAAAAACATAATAAAGAAAATAAGATAAAAAATGAAAAAAGAATAAAATAAAGTTATTTTGATTAAATTATTTCTTTTTTATTTGATAATAATGATTATAATTAATTTAATAAGAATTTTATTTGTAATTCCTTTGTTAAAAGTAATATAAGAATATATGAAAATATAAAAGAAAATTTAATAAAAGGATAATATTAATAAAAGTAAAAAAAATAAAACAAAAAAACCCAAAAAAAAATATAATGAAAATTAAATAAAAAACCTCTTTAAAACTTTAAGAAAAAAAATAAAAAATAAAAATAAATAAATAATTATCCTTATTAGATATTAATATATAAAATGTTAATTCATAAATTTCTTTTAATAATTCTTTTTTTTGGAATATCAAAAAGTCAATCCAGCACATATCAAGATTGTATGAATAAAAACGAATGTTTTATAAATGGTCCAGTACCACAATGTAGTGGAACATCAATTCCATCATCATATGAGGATATAGAAAATTTATTTAAAGAAAATTTTATTAAATGGGGAATTTTAAATACTGAACAAATTCAATGTGGAACTAATTATGAACAATGTACTTCTATTAATCCTGAAGATATTAAAAAAAAATGCTATGATGTCTCTCTTAATAATGGACAATGTTGTTATATGAAACTTAAATTCAAATATAATAGTAAATTTTCTTGCTATCCTATTGAAAAAAATAAAAAAGTTATTAAAAATAAAATTAAAGAATTAAAGGAAATGTACGTCGGAGTTAAAAAAATTTCTATTAAGTGTGATAATGCATATTTTGATAAAGTTAATTTTTATTTTTTGGCTTTTTTTATTTTTATTTTGATTTAAGTTTTTATGAAAAAATAATAAATTTTTTATAAAATTAAAATTTTTATATATTTTATATTTTTTTTTATTCATATATTTGTTTTATTTAATTGTTATTAATGAAAAAAAAAGAAAAGATTGAAAAGATTTAAATAAGTTAAAAAGAAATTTATTTTTATTTTTTTATAATAATGAATAATTATTTATTTCCTTCTTCAATAATAAATTCAATTTTTAAATCAACAAAAAATGGCTTTTGCTTTAAATGAAGAAAAGAATTTAGAATTTTGAAAATGAAGAAAATTTAATTTCAAAAGATTATTTTTTATATATTAAAGGGGTATATTTAAATTAGTTAAAGGTAAAAATTTAATAATTTATTAGGTCATCACATTATTTTAACATATAGAGAATTAACTTTTTTATATTATAAAATATTAATTTATAATTTTTAAGTTAAAAATTTTATTATTACTCAAGAAAGAATTAATAAATATAGTTTTAATATAAATTATATAATAAAAATGTAAAAGATAATAATTAAAATGAAAATAATAAATTGTTATGTAAATTAATGTCAAGGAAGAGAAAATATTTTAATGAATAAAAAGTTAATTGAAAATATAATATTATTAAAAAAATATTTGATTAACTTTCTTAATAAGTCAAAAAATAAATAAGGAAGTAAATAAATTTTATTAAATAATTAACAAACAAAAATAAATAAAGAAAAATTAAAATATCATTAAATTTAATTATCTTTATTATTATCTTTATCATTATCTTTATCTTTATCTTTATTACCTTTATTATCTTTATTATCTTTATTTTCTTTTTCTTCTTTTTTAATTCCAGTTAATTCTTTAAATTTATTAATTCTTTCATTTAACATTTTTCTTAATTTTAATTCTCTTTTTGAAGGCATAACACTAAAATCTAAATCACTACAATAAAATAAATTCTTATAAAAATTATCATTTAATAAAATATCTTCAGTTTGTTTATCCACAGTATTATCAATTTCATAAATTAATTTTCCATCTTTAAACTTAAATTTAATTTTATCATTTACTAAACCCATTTGAATATATTTTCCATATTTTAATCTTTGTCTATTAAAATATTGTTTATAATTCATTTTTTTTTTTGGTATTTTTGTTAAATCATATGTTGTTATATATTTCATTATATCATCATCATTATTTTCCATTTAATTTTTTTATTTATATATTTTATTAAAATAAATATTGTAATTTTTACTTATTTAAAGTGAAAAATTTAAATTTAATTAACTTATAAAAATTCAAATGTTTAATTATATTTATGAAGAAGAAGAATCTTTTTATTTAAAAGAAATTAAAGAAGAATATTCAATATATTCAAATGATAATAAAAATAAATATGATGAATCAGAAAATTATTTTAAAATAAGTTCTTTTTCTCCTTTTTTTCCTTTAAATGTTCTTAATATTTCAAGTGAAAATTTGAGAAGAGAAAATAAAATTTTTAATAAAAAAGAAAGAAATTCTATTTTTTATTTTGAAACTTTAGAAAATTCTAATAAAAATATATTTTCAACAGAAAAAAATATTAATTTCCAAATTTCAAGTAAAAAAAATTTTATTGGATTAAATAAAGAAAATGAAGAATTAGCTTTTCTTTTTAAATTAAAAAGAATAAAAAATAAAGAAAAATCAATATCTCAAATAAAACATTCTTCAATATCAGATTCTACTGAGTTTTCTTTGAATAAAAGAAAAAAGAAAAAAATATTTAAAATAAAAAAAGAAAAAATAAAATATAATATATTATCAAAAGAAGAAAAGAAGAAAATATTAAAAGATTTAAAAAAAAATAATTCAATAAGAAATATATCATTAAAGTATAATGTTTCAATAAGAAATTTAACAAGATGGAAAAAAAAAGGAATTGAAAGAAAAAAAGGAAGTGGAAGAAAGTTTAAAGATCCTAAATTAGAAGAAAAAATGTTAAAATATTATTTAGAAAATAAACATATTACTACTAAGGAATTTAGAGAAAAAGCAAAATTTTTTTCTTCTGATTCTTCTTTTAAAGCTTCAATAGGATGGTTAATGAGAATTAAAAAAAAGTATAATTTAGTTTTTGAGAAATATTAACTTCTTTTATAAATTATTTTTTATGAATATTACTATTTTTAATAAATATATATTATTTTTTTATTGTTATTTAAAGAATTATATTAAATCTAATTGTAAAAGATTATAATAAAAATTTGTTATTATTATTTAACCATGAAATAATATTATTTAAATAATTACCTTCTAATACTTTTTCTACTTGATTTATATTATTATTATCATCTATATAATTCATAATTACCTTATTTTTACTTTTTGATTTTTCAAAAACTTCTTTTAATACTTTTTCATTATCTTTATTAAAATTAATAATATACCAAGGTTTAACTAATAAACTTAAATTTAATATTTGTTGCTTTGATAAATTTTCTTTTTCTTTTGAAATAGTTACAAGAGCTTTAGAAAAATTAGTTAAATCTTTATTATGTAATAATAATTTTGGAGAAGTTGTTATTAAAGAATAATTTTTATCTTGAATTATTTTATTTAAATATAAAGGAAAAATTTTATTTGTACCATATATATTAAAATATAATGAAAAGTGATTAACTATTTGATAAAAATTTTTTAATGGATGATTTGATAAAAATATTATATTATTATTTAAATTTTTTATATTTTTTATAATATATTCTCCATCTTTATTTTTCCAATCTTTTTGAATATTTTTTATATTTTCATTATTTGTTTTTTTATTTGAGTTTTCTTCTAAATTATTTTCTTCTTTATTTATAATATTTGGATGAAATATTTCCTCAAAGTTTTCTATTTGTGACAAATCACCTGAAAAAATAACATTACGTAATAATTCATCTGTTATTGATGGAATAAAATCATCTAATAAATTGTGAAATGGATTTCCTAAAGACATTTTTCAATTCACTTATATTTTTATTTAATAATATATTTTTTTTACAGATAGAATCATTGAAAATATAATAAGAAATTTATTTAATTTAATTTTTCTTTTATAATTTCTTAATTAACTAAAACAAAATTTAGAAAAAATAATGTTAATTATTTTTACCAATAGATTCCCTATATTTTTCAATAATAATTTTTAATTGATAATTTGGGAATATATCATTTTTAGTTAAATGCTCTTTTGTCATAGGATCATTTTGATGTGTTTCAATCCAATTTTCAATAGCACTTTTTTCATAAGAATGACCATATTTAGTTACAACAGGATTTTTCATTACATCTTGAGTTATTGGACATATAAAACAATCTAATATATTATTGAAATTAAGTTTTTCTTGTTTTTTATTCAAATGAATTATATATCTTGTTTCATTTTTTATTATTATATTTAACATATATTTTATTTCAAATGATGTAAAAGGGAATAAAATAAAATTATATTCATTATAATTGTTTTTTTTATATGAAATAAAATTATTATTTAATCCTTTTTTTTCTAATATTAATAATATTGAATTATTATTCATTGGAACTGCATAATTATTTATAATATTCTTTGCGTAGTTTTCATTTGTTGTGAAATATAATATTTTATTTAAGTAAATTATTTTGTTATTATTATTATAATTTTCTAAAAGGACATTTAATTCATTATTTGAAAATAAACAAGGACAAAAAACACAATCTTGATTAATATTTGAAATATCATTTATTATATATTGATTTGAAAAAGCTGTTTGAATGATTGCAATAAAAGTTTTATAAAGTTTTTCATTGGTTATTTCTTTAATAAAATTATTTTCTAATCTAATCGCTTCAACATAAAATTTAATTAAAACATTAATAGGAATTTGAGTAATTCCAAGAGTTTGAAAAAATAATGGTTCTATATTTTTATAAGAATAAGATTTCAAAAATAAATATTCATTTAATTGCTTAATATCAGAATCATTTAAATTATTTACATTAATTTCCTTAAATTCAAAACAATTATTTATTTGAAAAATAAATTCATCTTGATCAGAAATAGTTTTATAAATATTAACTTCTTTATTATAAAAATCTAAAATTGAAACAATTGAAGTATGAACTTTACCATAATTATAAAATTCATTATCTAAATAATTTTTTCCATTATTTTTATTACGTTCATACATTAACTTTTTATCACTTGTAAAAATTATAATTTTAGGAATAATAAAAATATCATTTAAATTATTTTTTAATTTATCAATAAAATCAAAATAATACTTTCCTGATATTATTATATATGTAGATATAAATTTTAATTGTTTAATATAATTAAATGCTTCATTTATTTCAATAAAAAAGGCAAAATCATGATTATCAAAATCCATCATTTCTCTATACATTATATTTTCTTGACTATTTACATTTTTATCTATCCAAATTGTAATTGTTTTATATAAAAATCCTTTTTTTTTTTTTGAAGGCTCCATTTTAACTATTATTTTTATTTATAAAAAAATTTTAAAATATTGAATTTCTACATTTATTATTCAACATAAAATTTTGAAATAATATTTTGTTATATATCAATTTTATTTTTAGAATATTTTATTATAATGAATTTTTAGTTAAATTTATAATGAATAATTTACTATAAATATAATTTATGTAAAATATATAATTCAAACAAAATAATATTTTTTGAAAATTAAAACAATAAAAAAATAAAAATTCAATTAAATCGAACCGAAAAAATGAAAAAAAATTTATTTCATAAATATGAATATGGAGCACATTTTCAATATAGAGATTTATATAAAGAACTATTGAATTTAATAACAAAATTTCCTTTAGAAAGAATAGGTTTAAATGGAATATTTTTTCAAAGAAATATAAATGAAAAACCAATTAATCTTCCTAAATTCAAAGAAATAAAGAAAAAAAATAAAAATAATGAAATAAATAATTCTTCAAAATTATTAAATGTTACATTCCTTCAAAAAAATAATTTTAAGTTTTTTTCTGATTTTTTTCAAAAAAATAATTCTGAATTAAAAATATCTTTTCCATCATTACATTCTTATAATAATAATAAAAATGAAAATATAAGTTTTGAAAATTTATCAATTTCTTTAAAAAAAAAAGTAAATAATAAATTATTAAATAAAAGTAAATCAACAGATTTAATTTTTAATAAAAATGAAAAAATAAAAATAAAAAATATGTCAAATAAAAATTTCAATTTTTTAAAGAATAAATCAAAATATTATCAAAAATTTTTTTATAATGAAAAAGATTATTTAAAAAGATTAGAAAGAGCAAAAAGGAAAAAAAAAGAAAAAAAACAATCTTTATCAATTTCTAATATAAAAGAAAATGATTTTAAAAAATCAGTTTTGGAAAATTTTTTTCATAAATTGTTGTCGAAAAAAAAGGAAAAATTATATTAAGGAAAAAATTTGTAAAAATGTTATTATTATGTGTTTTGTAAATTTATTTAAATTTATTATTTTAATAATAAAGTTTTATTATCATTAGGAGGTCTTTTGATATTGTTTTTTAGTTTATTTGTTTTTATTAGTATAATATATTTAAAAAGAGATTTTTAAAAAGGAAATTTACCTTAAGTATTTTTATTTAATTTTTATTATATTTTTTTAAGTAAAAGTTATGAATTTGAATAAGAAAAATTCAAATAAAACAAATTATTACATAATTTCAATTAAAAATATTATTTGAAAATAAAACAAATTTAAAACCAAAATAAATAATTAAAAATAATTTATTTAACAAAAAAAAATAATTTAAAAAAATAAGAAATAAATTGAAAAAAAATTATTAATTTCATTTAGATACAAAAAATGTCAAGTTCAAATGTATCCTTTACATACATGGGTTTACTGGAAGGTCATAATGGATGGGTAACATCTATAGTTGTAGGTGAAAAACCAGATGGTTCCCCTCTCTTAATATCAGGATCACGTGACAAGAATATAATAATATGGGATTTACATTTAAACGATCCTCAAAAAGTGGTAATAAAAGAAGCGGATGATGAAGAACCAGAAATAGTAGATATGAAAGTAGGAAAACCTTTAAAATCTCTTCATGGTCATAATCACTTCATATCTTCATTAGTATTATCCTCAGATTCTAAAAAATTAGTTTCTGCTTCATGGGATAAAACTGCTCGTTTATGGGATCTTCCTACTTATTCAACACAAAGAATTTTCAAAGGACATAATAAGGATCTTTTAGCTGTTACTTTTTCACATGATGAAAGATTAATTTTCACTGGTTCAATGGATAATACACTTAAATATTGGAATAATCAAGGAGAAGAAAAATGGAGTACTAATTTCAAGGGATGGATTTCTTGTATTCTTAATATTAAAAAAGGAAAAGAACATTATATGGCTGTTGGTTCATGGGATTCTTCAGTTACTATTTTTGGTTCTGAATATAATTCTCTTAGAAAAATTGAAGGAAATGATTATGCTGTTACTTCCATTTCTTGTGATGATGAAGGAGAATTTCTCTTTATTGCTTATAAAGATGGAACTGTTAAAGTTTGGAGCTTTGCCGGAGAAGACAATAATGATATTTGCAAACAAACTTTTGAAACTAATACTGATATTAATGTTGTCAATTTCCAAAGTGAATATTTTCAAGTATATGCTATTGGAACTTCTAGAGGTATTCAAGTCAGAAAAATTAAAAGAGAAGATAAAGGAAAAGAAGTCATTTATGAAAAAGACTTTAATGGAAGCCCGTGCTTAAGTATTGCCTATGATAAAACTAAGAAATATATGTTTGCTGGATTTGGAGATGGAACTATTAGAGTTTTTGAAGTAGGAAAAGGAGGTGAGTAAAAATATTTTTTTTGCATTAAAACATTAATAAAATAAGATAAAAAGGAAAATTTGAATAGATATATTTAATAAGATTTTTTTATTTATTTATTTTTTGCTTTTTTCTTTTTTTATTTTTATTATTTTAAAAGAGAAAAAGTAATTTATTTTAATTTAAATATTTAATGGGATTTTTAAATTGTATTATTATTATATATATTTTACCATCCAAATAAAATAACTAATTTAAATATCTTTCTCATCTTCATATCCAGGAATTGTACATGATAAAACTAGACTAAAAAGTACTTGAAGTAAACAAAATACAGTTCCTATTATACATAAAACAAAATCAAAAATCATAGGGTAAACTTGGAAAAAAAAATAAAATAAATAAATTCCTAAAACTGGAATAGCAAATAAACAAGAATAAACTAAATAAGCCTTAATTTCTGTTTTATTCCCCATTGATTCAATTCTTAATCTTATAATTTGAAGAATGGTATAAAAAAACAATCCTATGATTTCTGAAGCAAAACATTTTGGAGGATAAGGTAAAAGAGTCACTTTTATAACATATAAAAGAATTTCTATAAGAAAAAATAAAACTGAATAAATTCGGTCAAAAAAAAATAATTTCTGAAGCCAAATTGAAGAATGAGAAACAGTAAAATCTAAATAAATGAATGAATTAAAAATTTACTTTTTCTTTCTAAATTAAAAGGATCATTCATTTTTTAAATTTTATTAAATTCCTAAATAAAAAATAAAATAAATTACAATAAATAAGAAAAAAAATAAAAAAATCCTTATAAAAATGGAAGGAAAAGTGATCAAAATGACTGTTCCGAATGTTCCTTTAGTTCGTGAGAAACCAGATGAGGAAATAGTAACAGGAGAGATTGGAGGAGGGGACGAAGAAATAAAAGAAGAGGAACCAGCAAAATTAAGAGGAGGAAATTTTAGAAGTAGAATAAAAAGAAATCAACCTTTTTCAATGAATACTTCAAGTGGAACTCAAAAGAGTGAAACAACAACAACAAAACCTGATGGTTCAATCGTTAGAACTATAGTTGAAATAACTGGTAATCAAAAGAAAACCACTACAATAACTACTAAAGGGAATTCTACAAGTACTAATACTAAAATAGAAACTGTTGGAAGTAGTGGAAACAAAGGAAGTAGTAATAATGCTTATTCTAATTGGGGTTTTGGAGGAAATGATGATTTTAATAAAATGTGGAATGATCAAATTAATCAAATGAATAAAAATTTTTCTAATTATGGTGGAAATGGTCAATGGTCATATGAATGGAGTTCAAATGACAATAATAATGGAGGTAAAAGAAATGTTAATCAATGGGGATATGAATGGGGTGATAACACCAATAATAATAATAATAAAAAAAATGATGATTGGGGCTATGATTGGAGTGATAATATTAATAATAATAATAAGAAGAATGATAATTGGGGTTATGATTGGGGAGATGATAATCAGGCAAGTACTAAAAAAACAGAAATTATTTCAGGAAATGATTTCCAACAAAGTGCATTAGATACACATAATAAATATCGCCAAAAACATCATGTAAGTAATTTAGTATTAAGTAAAGATTTATGTAACATTGCTCAAAAATATGCAGAAACTTTAGCAAGAACTGGTAATTTTGCACATTCAGGTGATTCTTACAATGGAAATCCAATGGGAGAAAATTTATTTGCTTGTTATGGTATGAAGATTACTGGAAAAATGATGACAGATGATTGGTATAATGAAATTCAACAATATAATTTTAATAGACCTGGATTCAGCAGTGGAACTGGACACTTCACTCAAGTTGTTTGGAAAGGAAGTAAACAAGTTGGTTTTGGATATGCCCAAGCTAGAGATGGATATTATTATGGAGTTGCTAATTATTATCCTGCAGGAAATTATATGAATGAATTCCAAACTAATGTTTTAAAACCTTAAAATTTTTTATTAATTTAATAATTTTTTTTTGTTTAAACATGTTTTTTTGGGTTTCTTTTAAATAATTGTATTTAAAATGTTTTTTCGCTTTTTTTGTATTTATAATAATATATCAATAAAGATTTCAGATTTGAATATCTAATAATTTCTCAACATTAGAAAGAGATTCATAATTTGGAAATTAATTTTATTTAAATAAAAAATGAATCATCAAGTCCTTCTTTTATTTTGTATAAATTTATTTAGTGCAATGGGATATTCTTTAATAGCACCATTATTCCCATCATTAGGAAATGAAAGAAATATAAGTGAAAGTTTAATTGGTTGGATAATAAGTACATTTGCTTTATTTAATTTTATGACTACTCCATTAACCCCATATCTCTCATTAAAATATGGTAGAAAAAATATATTTGTTTTTTCAACAATATTAGAAGCATCATGTACATTTTTTTATGGATTATTATATTTAATTCCATCACATTTTCTTTTAATTTTATTAGTTTTCCTATCTAGAATTTTACATGGAATTGGAAGTGGAATTACTGGAACATTAGTTTATTCTTTGACTTCTTCTTTATGTCAACCTAAGGAAATTAAAGTTTCTTTAGGATATTTAGAAGTTGCTTGGTCTTTAGGTGTTGCTATTGGTCCTTTATTAGGTAGTTTCTTCTATTATTTAGGTGGTTATTCTCTTCCTTTTTATGTACTTGGTCTTGCTTTATTTATTAGTGTTTATCTTATTCATTATTTACAATTACCTATAGATGATAATCAACATGATAATAATAATTTTTCTTTTATTAATTTATTGTTCAATAAAGATATTATCTTAAATTCTTTAACTATTGTTATTTATATTATTTCTAATACTTATTATTTTCCTTCTTTGACTAATCATTTAAATAGAAAATATGGTTTAAGTATTAGTATTTCTTCTTTATTTTTTGTAATAAATATGGTATCTTATTTTATATCTTTACAATTTTTAGATTATATGACGGTAAAATTAGGAATGAATGCAACTGTATCACTTGGTTTAATTTTCATTATAATTGGAGCTTTATTGGTTTTTCCTATAAGTATTTTTCCTCAAAATATTATATTTGTAATTATAGGATTAATACTAATAGGAGCATCGGGAGCCCCAATTAATGTTCCTGCTTTAATTCTTTTAGGAAAAATAATAAAAGATACAGACTCAAGTTTAGATGAATATACTTGTAATGATATTTCTTCTGCCATATATAATTTTGGCACAAACATTGGAGATTTTTGTGGACCTATTTTTGGAGGATATATTAGTGATAAATATGGATTTGAATATAGCTGTGGTTATACTAGTTTATTATGTTTAGGAATTTTTATTTTCTATTGTTGCAATTATTTAACAATTATTATTGAAGAAATTAAAAAAGAAAATAATAATATTAAAGATTCATTTAATCGATCTTTACTTGAAACAGAAGATTTTGGAAAAAAAAGCAGTAATCATTCTTCATTCATTAGTATTAGATTCGATATTATTGGACATAGAAGACATATTTCATATTATTCAATTCATAGAATTGAATCTCAAACTAATACACCCAAAATTTCTTTAATTCAAGAATTATCATATTAATATATATTTATTTGAAGTGATAATTTTAATAATTTAGAATCTATAATAGATGTAAATATAATATTTTATTATTATTGAAAAAGAATTATTTAACTTTACAATAATTTGTAGTTATAAAATAAATTATATTTTCAAAAAATAAAAAATAAATAATTTTATAAATGAATGAGGAAAAAAAATCTGGAAGATTTATCTATACAACTGAAGAATCTTTTATAAAAACAAATTCTCAATATGCATTAAAAGAAAATAATTTACATGATGTTTTTGATTCTAATGTTCAATCATCAAATGAATCTCTAAGAAATAGTACTTTTGAAGATATATATTTTAATGATGAATTGACTAAAAAATCATATAATATTTTTGTATTATCTAATTCTTTTAGAAAATTATGTATAAAAATAATGATGAATAAGATTTTCAATATATTTATATATATTATAATAATAATAAATTCAATTACAATTTATTTTGAGTTCAACAAAAATTTTCAATTATTTAATTTTATCACAAACATCTTTTTTTTAATAATATTTATATTAGAATTTTTCATTAAATCAGTATCACTTGGTTTTATAATTGGAGAAAATACTTATTTAACTGACCCTTGGAATTGGTTAGATTTTATAATTTTAGTTTCAGGTTTTATTGATATTATTACAGGATTTAAATTAAAGGCATTAAAAATTTTTAGTTTATTTAGAATTTTTAAAGTTATAAAAATATTTCCTAACATTAGAAGATTTTTACTAACATTTATAGAAAGTTTAATTCATTTAACTTCAGTTTATTTCCTATTTTTTATATCTATTATTATATTTTCTATTATAGGATTAACTTTATTTAAAGGAAGATTTCACTATTTATGTAGATTAGAAGAAGAACCTATTAATGGAAAATTAGAAATTAATGATTTATTTGCTGATACTTTATGTGGAGGATATAATTCTTGTAATAATCATAAAAATTTATGTTTGTCAATGAAATCTTTTCAAGATAAAAAAACATATTTTATTTTAAAGAATTTAAATAATGAAATCTCAAATGAATTTTTTAATTATGGAATTACTACTTTTGATAATATTTTTAAAAGTTTTTTAATTGTATTTATAACTTCTACTGGAACTGGTTGGTCTCAATTTATGAAATTAATAATGGATGGTTATAATTATTATACTTCTTTTATATATTTTAGTATGTGTATAATTGTTAATAATTTTTTTATGTTAAAATTAATTATTGCTGTTTTATTATATAATTTTCAACAAAATCAAGAGAGAGAAAAAACAATTAATCGTAAAGAAATTGGATATCTCATTAATAAAAAATCCAATATTTCAATAAAAAAACATTTAGTTAAAGTTAATAAAAAGAAAAAATATTATAAAAAATACAATTTAATTAAATTTAGAAATATTTCTAATTCAAAACATTTTCAAAAATTTATATCTTTCATATCTAAAAATAATTATTGTAATTGTTTTTTAAAAATAGAAAAACACTCACAATATCATAAAAAATATAAATTTGCATATTATTGTTTTTTTATTATGAATCAACCTTTTTTACAATTTATTTTCAGTCTATTAATAATATTCAATTCAATTATATTGGCTATACAAATAGAGAATTTATCCAATAATACTCAAAAAATATTTAGTATATTGAATATAATTGTTATATATATTTTTTGTATTGAAAAATTATTTTTTTTAATAGGAGAAGGGTTATTATTTTTTAAGAGTAAATTAAATATTTTTGATTTAATAATTGTAATTACTTCATTTATTGAGATAAATATAAAAATAAAAAATAAGAATAATTATATTTATTCTTTAATAAGTTCAATAAGAATTTTTCAACTCTTAAAATATCTCAATGTTTTTCCAATGTGGAAAAAAGTTAATATTATAGCATCATCAATGATATTTACAGCTTGGGGAATTTTAGATTTTGTTTTTTTCTTTATAATAATTATTTATATTTTTAGTTTAATGGGACATCTTCTTTTTCAAGATTCAATGAAAATTGATTCAAATGGAAATTATAGAGGAGAAAATGAATCTTATGCATTTCACTTTGATGATATAGTAAATTCTATATTATCAACTTTTATGATAATTATAGGTGAACATTGGGAAAATTTATTTTATCAATGTTATAAAAGTCCTTTAAATTCTAAAACTGTCACTTCAATTTATTTTTTCACTTTAATTTTATTTGGAAGATTTGCTATTATGAATACATTTACTGCTTATTTAATAGATTCTTTTGAATATTCTTATAATATATCAAAAAAAAATAATATTGTTAAAAATAATTTATTGTTTCTAAATCTTGGAATAACTAGAGAATATCAAAGAGAACTGATGCAAAAAAAAAATATTGAAAATATAAATCAATTATTTAGAAATTATATTTGGACATATAAAAAAAGAAGAATAGCAAGTAAAGGACATTTAATTTTAGTAGGGAAATCAATTGTAAATATGAAAATAAATAATGCAAGAATATATGATGATTATTTATATTTTCATTTAAAAAAAAAATATACAAATAAAAAGGAAATTAATTTGAATCAAATTAAAAAAGATAAATACTATAATAAATTATTAGATAATGTAAAATTTTATAAATTTAATATCGACTATAATAAAATATATATTCCTGAAAGAAGAAGAAAGTATTTATTAAATAAAGAAGAAGAAATAATTGAAAGTAGAATTGATAATGTATTTAGACAACCTTTAATGTATATTGAACCAAAAAGTCAAAAGAAAAAAGAAAATAAAAAACAAAAAAAAGAAAAAATAAATGAAAAAATTGAAGAATCTTCTCTTAATAAAATAATAGATTATTGTAAAAATAGTTCTTTATTTATTTTTCATAAAGATAGTGCTTTCAGAAAAAATATAAAATTAATGGTAAATTCAAATGAATTTAATAATATAATATATATATTAATATTAATAAATACAGTGATAATATGTATTGATAATGAATGGATAATTCCTAATTCTTCACAAGAATATTTAGTGAAAGGGGGAACAATATTTTTAAATGTACTTTTTTTCATTGAAGGAATATTTAGGATTATAAGCGATGGATTTATAATAAATCCAAAACCTGATATTAATTTAAATTTAAAAGGAAATAGTACTTTTGAAGAAACAATGTATCAATTAGAAAAAAATAACACTAAAAATATTAACTATGGTCAAATGAATGATGTTGACAAAAAAGAAATAATTAAAAAAGCTGTGATTCAAATTAATAATCAAAAAGCATATTTAAGAAATATTAAAAATTTAATTGATTTTATATGCATTTTAATAGGAATTATAGATTTATCTGGTAAAATAAAGAGCAATAAATTTTTAAGAATTTTAAGGTCTTTAAGAACATTTAAAATAATAAGATTAATCACAAACAGTAAAAAAATGTCATTAATGATTAGAACTGTGATTGAATGTTTCCCTGCCTTAGGACTTTTGGTAATAATCATTATAATTGATTTATATATCTATTCTATTTTTTCTATGAACTTATTTAAAAATCAATTAACTTATTATTGTGATGATTTAATATCAAAAGATAAAGAAACATGTATTAATAATGAGGGAAAATGGATTTATAATCATGAAAATTATCAAAATTTTCTTTTTTCATTTAAAACTAATTTTGAGATTTTATCAGGAATTAATTGGGCAAAAATGATGGATTTTGCTTGGAATATCACTCAAAATAAATTTACTTTTTTATATTTTATTTCTTCAGTAATTCTGAGTCATATTTATATTTTAAATATTGTCATTTCTTTTTTGTCACAAAAATTCAGGGAATTAAAAAACAAAGAAGATGATTATATTGATTTATCAAATGAAGAAATTGAATGGATAAAACTTCAAAAATATATTATGAAATATAAACCATATAAAGACACAATTGAAGAAACAAAATGCAAAAAGAAAGTACAAGAATTATTAAAACTTAAAAAATTTAAATTTTTTATTACTTTATGTGTTATTATAGCAATAATAATTTTAATGTGTCAATATGATTCTCAATCTTTAACATTTTATATTATATTTGAAATAATTAATATATTACTTACAATTATATTTAACATAGAAATTATTTTAAAACTAATTGTGGATAAATATCATTTTTTTCAAAATTCTTGGAATGTTTATGATTTTGTTATAGTAATTATATGTGATATTATTGTGATTGTGAATATTTTTAGCTATTTTGGAGTTTTTAATTATAATTCAGTAAGTACTCTTCCTATTATTTTTAGAATATTTGAAACTTTAAAATCATTAAGAATATTATCTTCTTTAGATATAATAAGAAATTTAATAAATTCTTTTGTTATTATTCTTCCAAATATTGCAAATGTTACATTAATAATAGTATTTGTTATGATTATTTATGCAAATATAGGGATGAATTGTTTTGGAACTGTTCCATTTAGGTATAGAATATCGAGAACGAGTAATTTTAAAGGATTCATTCCAAGTATTATAATGTTATTTAAAGTAACAACAGGTGAATATTGGAATGAAATAATGAATGAATTAGCTTATCATGATTGCAGAGATTCAAGTAGTGATAATTATAAACAAGATTATTATTGTATAAATTATAATATAATATGCTATGATACTTTTTATGCAGATCATGACAAAATATATGATATTGAGCAAAGTCCTTCTAGTTTTGATGTTGATTATGATATTTATCAAAATTCTCAAATTTATCACTTTACTTGTGGAACTAATTTTAGTTATTTTTATTTTATTTCCTATATTTTGATTTGTCCAATTCTTTTAATGAATTTATGTATAATGCTAATTGTTGAAGGATTCAATGAGTCAGTGATTGAAAATAATTTAATAATTAATGAAGAATATGTTAAGCAATTTATTGATATATGGATGGAATATGATACTTTTGGAAGTTTAAAAGTATTACCTCATGAATTTGTTTTGATTTTTAAACAATTAAAACCTCCTTTTGGTCTCTTATATGATAGAGACATCTTTTTTAATCCTCTTAAATTTGAAAGAATAAGACATCAATATACTATTTTTAATAGATATTTATTTTCAGAAAATGCTAAAATTAATGAAGATATTAATTTTAATGAAAAAAACTTTGGAAAAGTTAATTCTAATTTACCTTTTGGATATCAATTTTCAAATTTTTATTTAAGTAAAAATAAAAAATTCTTCACTAATGATTTAGAAGTTTCAAGAATTTTAAATTTATTAAATTTAACTGCTTTTAATTATAAATATGAATTTCCAAATAAAAATTCTTTTACATTTTCAAATGAAATATTATATCAAGATGAAGAAGAACCACTTAAAAAGAATCAAAAAATTTATATACATTATGTAGATGCATGTTTAGCATTAACTAAATATGCAGTGGCAAAATCTAAAAATATAGATATAAATATTTTAAGAGATAAAAAAGTTATCCCTTATACAATGAATTATTGGATAGAAAAATTTGATTTTAAAAATATTAATACTATTTTCTATTCAAAAGATAATTATTATGGAGATGAATTAAAAATGTCAAAAGTATTTGCAGATGAATCTTTAAATAGAATTAAAAAAATAGTTAGAAAAAAAATAGAAAATAATCCAAATGTAATAAGATCTATTTGGAAAAATAAATTAATAAGAATTAAATCTATAATAGAGCAACTTCCATTTTTAAAAGATTTTAAAATTATAAATAAAAAAAATAAAAAAATTAAAAAGAAATTATATTATAGAAGTACAATAAGAGGAACATTAATATTGATACCATCAAATTGTAATTTTAAAAAAAAATAAATATAAATTAAAAATTTAATAAAATAAATAAATAAAAAAATAAATTTAAAATACACCAAAAACGAAAAAAAAAAAAAAGAAATAAAAAAAGGAAAATAAAAAAATGATTTTTGGGACGATTGGGAATGAGGTATTTTGTGCTATTAGGAGTGGGATATTTTGGAAGAGAGAGAGTTCGATATTTGAGAAGATTATGAGAGCGATATTGGAAGATATCATAATAATAATCCCACCAAAATATCTTTCTCCAAAATGAAATGAATCTACCATTTCTCATTGCATCAAGTATTGAATTCCCATTGGCACCTAATTTCTCACTCTCATATCCAATCTCCTCAAATAAAGAACTTCACATAACTCCTAATAATGCATTCCTAATAATTATTTTTTTTTTTTTATCTTTTTCTTTATTAGATTCATGTCTTCTAATATTCCTCAAATTACTTTTTATAATGGTAATTCTATTCCTCAACTTGGATATGGAGTTTATTTAATTGAAGGTGATGAAGAAACTGAAAAGTGTGTCTTAGAAGCTTTGAAAATTGGTTATCGTCATATCGACACTGCTCATGTTTACCAGAATGAAAGAGGTGTAGGATCTGCAATTAAAAAAAGTGGAATACCTAGAAATGAAATTTTTTTAACTTCTAAATTATGGCTTTCAGATTACGGAGAAGGAAAATCTTTAGAAGCAATTGATAAAATGTTAAAGAGATTAGACACAGACTATTTAGATCTATTGTTAATACATTTTCCTTTTTGTGATTATATTGGTGCTTATAAAGATATGGAAAAGGCACTTTCAACTGGTAAAGTCAAAAACATTGGAATTTCAAATTTTGAAGATAATAAACTTGAAGATTTATTAAGTAAAGTAACTGTTAAGCCAGTTTTAAATCAAATTGAAACTCACCCTTTTTTCATTCAAAAAGATCTGAGAGAAAGATGTTTGAAAAATGATATTAAAATTGAAGCATGGGCTCCTATTGGACATAGTATGTTTGAATTTGGTAAAGAAAATATTTTAAATGATTTATCTAAGAAATATAATAAAAGCGTTTACCAAATAGTATTAAGATGGCATATCCAAAAAGGAGTTATTATAATTCCTAAAACTGTTAGACCTGAAAAAATGAAAGAAAACTTTGAAATATTGGATTTTAGTTTAAATGATGAAGAAATGAATGAAATAGATAAATTAGATGGTACAAAAAATCGTGTACAAGTTCCAGAAAATGAATTATTAAAATCTATTATAGGAGTAGTTTTGGATGATTAAAAATACTTATTTTTTTATTAACTTTAAAAGAACTTTTTATTATTAGACTATTTTTCATCATTAAATATTTTAAATAAAATATCAATGATTATCTTCTTTTTACCATTTTTACAATAAATTACTTATCTCTATCCATTTATGTATTTTAAGTACCTATTCCTTCTATTAAATCATTTTTCCATTGACCTTCATAAATATTACCATTATTATAAAACATTTTACCATATCCTTCTTTGTTATTATTTTTCCATTCTCCATCATATTTACTACCATTATTATAATAAAAAGTACCTTTACCTTCTTTTTTATTATTTTTCCATACTCCATCATATCTCTGTCCATTAGCATATATATAAGTACCTTTTCCTTCTCTCAAATCATTTTTCCATTCTCCATCATATTTATCACCATTATTATAATATAATATTCCTTTACCTTCTTTTTTATTATTTTTCCATTCTCCCTCATATTTATCGCCATTAATATAAGTTTTTATTCCTTTTCCTTCTTTTTTTCCATTCAAAATTTGACCTTCATATACATCACCATTTTTTGAATATTTTTTCAAATAACCAGTCATTAGACTTTTATCATTTTTCCATTCTCCATCATATTTATCACCATTATTATAATAAAATATACCTTTTCCTTCTCTCAAATCATTTTTCCATTCTCCATCGTATTTATCACCATTACTATAATATAATATACCTTTTCCTTCTTTTTTATTATTTTTCCATTCTCCATCATATTTATCTCTTGTTTTATAATATTGAATTCCTTTTCCTTCTCTTTTTTTATTTTTATAATCTCCGATATATTTACAAAGCCTAAATTTTTCTTCTTCATCATCAAATATTGATATTGATTTTGATAAATTATTACTGTCACTAATGATTGAATCACAAGTTGTATTTGATAAATTTGAAATACTATTTTTCATAGGATTTGAAATTATTGAATCAGAATCAAATAATAAACTTTTTTTTATTCTTTCATTAATTTGCAAATTTTCAATAATTTTTAATCTTTTATTTGGTTGACAAACAAATGTTGCTTTAATTATATTAAATAAATCGTCAGAGTAATGTGAATCTCTTAACTGTGGGTTAGACAATAAATTTTGAACTTTTACAATACTTCCTTTTTCATTATTATTTTTTAAATCTGTTATTTCAAAAAGAGTTAATCCTATATCAAAAAGTTCAGAAAAATAAAATTCATTATTTTCAATTTTTGACTTTAAAGTATCGATTTTTTCAATTGCAAAATCTCCTATTTTAATGTTATTATCTTCAGTTAAAAATATATTACTTGGTTTAATGTTCCTATGAATTATTTTTTTTTCATCAATATATTTTATAGCATTACAAATTTGAGAAAACCATTTAAAAACTTGTTTTTCAGAAAAAAGGGTTTTTGTTTCTTTATTTTTTATGATTTTTTTTTCTAAATCACTTCCTTCTAGATATTCCATTATTATATAAGCACATGAATTAGGAAAATAAAAATCATTGTATTTAATGATGTTTGGATGATTTAAATTTGGTAACATTGTCCCTTCTTTAGAAATTAATTTTTTATTTTCATCAGTCAATTTTTCTACATTTATTTCTTTTATTACATATTTTTCTTTGGTTTTTATATTTTCAGATAAATATAATTTTCCATAACTATTTTCAGACAAAATTCTAAGAATTTTATATTGTTGATTTAGAATCAACCTGTTCATTATTTATTATTAAAATACCTTTTTATATAGCATTTTATAGAAAAAGCATATCTACACAATAAATAAAAATAAAAATGAAATTGAATTAAAAAAATATTTTCTAAATAATTAAAACATCATTTACCAAAAAATTAATAATAAAAATGCAAAATTCAGAATTATCTTTTGGAAAACAAACATTCATAAACCATAAGAAAGCTGATCTTCATGATTTTTATGAAATCGAAGATGAAATAGGAACAGGTCGTTATTCTCGTTGTTATCGTGCAAAGAATAAAGAAACAGGACATTACTTTGCTTGTAAAGAACTTGAAAAAGGAAATTTGACAGATTATGAAACATTAATGTCAGAAATTGATATTTTAATAAAATTAGATCATCCAAATATAATTAAATTATATGAAATTTATGAAACTGACAAATATATTTACTTGATAATGGAATTATGCACAGGTGGAGAATTATTTAATAGAATTATTCGTAAAACCGAAAATGGGGAAATTTTTAATGAAAGAGAAGCTGCGAATATTTTTCGTCAAATGATGTCAGCAATAGCATATTGTCATAGTAAGAAAGTAGCTCATAGAGATTTAAAACCTGAAAATTTACTTTTACTTGATGAATCACCTAATTCACCGATTAAAGTAATTGATTTTGGAATGAGTAAAATATATAAAGAAAGTAGTGATCCAATGAGTGATTATGTTGGAACTGCTTTTTATATTAGTCCTGAAGTTTTAGAAGGAAAATATGATGCAAAATGTGATATATGGTCTGCTGGAGTAATTTTATATTTATTATTATCTGGATGTTTACCATTTGATGGAGAAAATGATGAAGAGGTTTTTAAAAAAATTAAAAGTCTAAAATATGATTTTCCAAGTAATGAATGGGATAATATTTCAGATGAAGCTAAAGATTTAGTTAAAGGAATGTTATGTGAAGCTTCTTGTAGATTTGATGTTGAACAAGTAATTAAACATACTTGGGTTAGAAAATTAGCACCTAATGCAAAACCATGGGAAAAAAATACAATAAATATAAATACTCTTAAAAGTTATGCAAAAAGTAATAAATTAAAACAAGCAACAATAACTTTCATTGCTTCAAGATTAAGTGAAAATAACTTACAAAAGTATAAAAATTCATTCCAGAAAATAGATATGAAAGGAAATGGAATGTTGGATATGGAAGAAATGAAAAAAGCAATAGGTAATAGAGGAGTCGTTGAAGAAATTTTTAGAAGTATTGATACTGATCATAGTGGTTCAATTGAATATACAAAATTTGTAGCTGCTAATATGGATAAAAATCTATATTTAGATACAGCAAGATTAAAAGATGCTTTTAAATTATTTGATTTGGACCAAAATGGAAAAATATCTAAAGAAAACATTAAAGATGTACTTAAAATTAAAGAAGGAGATAGTGAACTTACTAATTTATTTGAAAAATATGATATTGATAAAGATGGACAATTAAGTTTTGATGAATTTGAAAATATGATGAATGAAGAATTAGAATTGGATGATTAAAAGCTTTTGATAATTTATTTTATAAATTAATCTTTTTATAAATGATATCATTTAGTTATTTTTGATTTATTTGTTGAGTTTAAATGATTGATATATAAATTAATAATTAAATTATTCTTTTTATGATATTTTAATCTTAAAAAAACCTAGATGAAAAAACATTATTTTTATAGAATAAAGTAAATCAAAAAAGTACTTATATAAATATTTTTAATTTATTTTTAATTTAATTATAATTGTATAAAATAATTATATTTTAATCAATTATTTAATATTATGAAAAAGGTAAACTAGTATTCGGATTTTATTAAAAAACAATTTATAATTTGATATTTTTATAAATTTGAAATAATTAATTAAACATTGATTTACTTCATTAAAAGTTAATTTAATTTGAAAAAGAATATATGTAAGGATAAATTATTATTTATGTTACGACTATAAATAATTTAAAAATAAATTAATGGGATGTGTGTGTTTAAAAGCAACAGAAAATGAAAAAGAAAATGAAATAAAATATGCTAAAAAAACACAAGAAAATATTATTAATGAAAACTTAGAAGAAACAGAAAAAAAAGTTTTAAAAGGAGGAAAGAATATATTATCTAATAAAAAGGACATTTTTGAAGTAATTCATAAAGAAAGTGTAACAAGTACAATGCCAGAATCAAATGATTATATAGATAAAATGGATGTAAAAAAACCATTTATATTTAATGCTGATGAACAAACACAAGGAAAAGGAACAGGAAATAGAAAATGGAACAGTAGTATAAAAGGAAATGTTTATACAACAACATGTATTCCTGAACATATGATACCTGAAAAATTAAAAGATCTTCAAATTTTTAATAAAATTGTGTCTTTATCAATTGTTAATAAATTAAATGATATTGAAAAAAACTCTTTTTTCGTTAAACAACCAAATGATATTTTATGTAAAGATGGTTGTAAAATGGGAGGAATTTTAATAAAACCTTATAATGGTTTTTATACTATTGGTTTTGGTGTTAATCTTGTTGGAAAACCTGAAGAAGATCAAATGAGAGAAGGAGGAAAAAAACCTTGTTTTCTTGCTTTCCATACTCAAAAAAATGTACCCAGAGCATTAGATTTTTCTATTGATGTTTCTTATAAAATTTTAGAATATTTAAATTTTACATTTGAAGAAATACAAAAAGAATATTTTAGTCATGAATTAACGAGTAATATCCTTATTGGAGGAGTAATTAAAAATTTTATTAAAAAATAGAATCATTATAAATTATTAAGATTTTTTATTAATAAATTGTAAGAAATCTTTGCAATAAAATTTTTAATTATAAAACATCTAAAAAAAACTAAATAATCCCTAAAAAACAAAAATCCAAAAATATATTTATTATATATTATTATAAAAATCCCTTATAATCAAAAAAAATGGAACAAGAAATCCCATTTAATAAAATTCATAAAGAACAAATAGAATCAACAATTCCAGTATCTCAAGAAATGATAAAAAATGATTCTAACATTGAAAATTTTCTTTTAAATTGTGATGAGCAAACACAAGGAAGAGGAAGTGGAGATCGTAAATGGTCAAGTTCTCAAATAGGAAATGTATATTCAACCTTTAATTTAAGGAAAAAATATATTCCTGAAAAAATATTAAAATTAACACCATATATAATAGCAATAACAATAGTAGAAAAATTGAATTCATATTCAGAGGATAAATTTTGTATAAAATGGCCAAATGATATTTTATGTAAAGATGGTGGAAAAGTCTGTGGAATTTTAGTGGATAAATTTGAAGATTTTTATATGCTAAGTTTTGGAGTTAATTTAGTTTATGCTCCTCCAATGACAGAAATAAGAGAAGGTGGAAGAGCTCCTTGTCATTTAGGAAATCACTCTAAAAATGTTCCAAAAGCTTTTGATTTCTCAGTTGAAGTTTGCAATGAAATTTGTAAAAAATTATGCAGTTTTAATCCTGAAGATGTTATTCAACAATGGAAAAAATATGGTAATATGGATATTTTAATTAAAAAAAGAGGAGAAGAAAATGGAGAAGATTACAAACAACTTGAGTTAACTGATGAAGGATTTTTGAAAGTTTCTGATAAAGAAGGTAAAGAAGAGATTCTTAAACCTGAATTTCCTTTTCTTAAATAAACTGAATTTTTGAAATAATTACATTAAAAATAAAAAACATAATATTCTATTTTTAAAAGAACTTTAATAAAATTTAATATGTAAAACCTTGATTTTTTAAGTTATGTTTAATTCCAAAATTTAATTGTTGAATCATCTGAACAAGAAATAATAATTCCATTATCCAATCCTATAATATCATATATTTCTCCTTTATGAGCACTTTCTTTAGATTTAATTTTAATTAAATCATAATTTTCAAATTTATAATTTATTAAACAATATTTATTATTTTCAAATGCTCCAATAAGAATTGTTCCATTTATTAATTCAATGATAGAATATACATAATTTAAAGTTGGAACTATATTTTTTATTATTTGATGATTAATAATATTGATTAAATAAATTCCTTTATTATTCTCATATCCACCGATTAACAATGAATTATCATTAATCAAATGCATTGAATTTTTACTATAATTACAATCAATATTTTCAATTTTTTGAATTAAAGAAAAATTTTTTTTTAAATTCCAAAATATAATAAATTTATCTTCACAAGAAGAAGAAACAATTTCATTTTCATTTATTAATAAAATATTAGTATCACTATTATCTATGTTCCCAATAAATATAGTTTGAATACAATAGAAATTTTTATTTTTTTCATTTTCTTCCCAAACTTTCATTGTTAAATCTGAAGAACAAGAAATTAATTTATTATCATAAGTTTCTAAAATCTTTAAAACAGAATTATCATGTCCAATTAAAGTTTGAATGACTATATATTTATTTTCAGGAAGTAATTTGATTATTTTTATTAATTTATCATAAGAACAAGTTACAATATTTTTATTCCTTAATTGAGTATGATAAAAAATTGAATTTGAATGTTCTTTTATTATTAAATCTGGAGTATAATTTGTTTTATTGTATATTATTAAATTTGAATCTGAAGAACAAGAAGATAATCTTCCATCTTCTAAAAATAAAATATTATAAACATAACTTGAATGTTCTTTTAATGTTTTAAAATTATTTTCTAAATTATAACTTATTTTCCTATTTATATTCTTTTTTTCTTTCATTAAATAAATACTTTGATAAATTAATTGATGAAAATGCTTTAATTTTGTTAACATATTTTCTCCTTTAAAACTATGATTAAAAAAATCCTTTTTTAAATATTTTACATTATTAATCACATTTAAAATTATTTCTCCATTTTTATCTTTTTTATAATTACGAAGAATTAATTGATTTAAAATTAATAAATTTTTATTCATTTCATAATAACTATCAAATTCTTTTTTAAATTGTTCAATTGTTAAATTAAATAAAGTTCTCATTCTTTCTAATCCAAAAAAAGCTTTTGAAATATTATCATCTAAAATATTTTTATCATTTTGATTCAATCCAATATTAATGAATGAAGTTATTTTATGCTTTTTATGTTCATCACAATCACAACAAAAACTTTTTTGACAATCTATACAAAAATTTATTAAATTTTCTCCATGTCTAATACAATAATCATCGAATTTTTTCATGTCAATTAAATTTTCTTTTTTTAATCCTTTACAATTTTTATGTTTAAATTCACATTCTTCATTTCTACAAACATATTTTTGACATTCAGGACAAAAAAATAATTTAATTTTATTATTTTTTTCATTTAATTTACAAAAATAACAATTTTGATTTTCTAATTCAATACTTTTTGATTTTAATAAGAATTCATTAATTGGAATATTTTTTAGTGAATGTCCATTTCTACATATTGAATTTATCACAAATTTCCCATTCTTTTCTTTTATATTTATTAAAGGAATTAAATTACAATTATTCATATAACATCTTATATTTCCTGATTCATTTAAAAGTGAAGGAAATGAAGTTCTATTTTTATCACTCATAAATTTTATTATTTATCAGAAAAAAAATTTATTTAAAAAAGAAATTATAATAATTATTAAATTTAATTTTATTTAACTTGTATATTTTATATTATTTGTAAATAGAAATATATATTATATTTAAGTTTGTTCTTCTTTATTTTCTTCAGGAGGTTTTTCTTCTTGTTTAACAACATTATTATCATTATTATTTTGTATTTCTTGAGCTTCTTCTCCTTCATTTTCAGGAGGAACAACAACACAAGATATAGGAATGGGAATAATACTTTTTCCTAAATATTTTTCATTTGTTAAAATATCATTAACAAGTTTATCAGCAGCAATTTTGTAATTTTCTTTAATTTTATTAAAACTATCAATCAAAGAAATTTCAATACCATAATTTTTTTTTAAAACTCTTCTTAAAGCTCTTATAATAAAGCATTGAAACCATTCTGTCATTCCATAATGAAAAATAAAACTATCTATAGGAACAGTAGTATTTTTATATGTTTGAATTTGTGTTAAATATTCCATATCAGTTGTTATTGTTTCAGCTAAAAAATATTAAAATAAATCTTACTTAATGGTTGTTGTGGTATATTTTCTCCTTCTTTAATTTCTTCTCCTTCTTTCTTTTCTTCTCCTTCTTTTTTCTCTTCTTCATTTTTTTCTTCTTCTTCTTTTTTCTCTTCTTCTTCTTTTTTTTCTCCTTCTTCTTTTTTTTCTCCTTCTTCTCCTTCTCCTTTATTTATTCCTCCTTCTTCTTCTCCTTCTTCTTTATTTTCTTCTCCTTCTTCTTTATTTTCTTCTCCTTCTACTTTATTTTCTTCTTCTACTTTAATTGGAATTTCTTCTGATTCTGTTATTATTGCTTTCTCTATTTGATTTGGTTCAACTGTTATAAAACCTCCTATATTCTCTCTTTTATTTTTAAATACTTCTGGTTTAATCATAGTAAATTTAATTTTTTTTCTTAATAATTCTAATTTAGCTAATTCATCTTGAGCTTTTTTTTCTGATTCTTCTTGTTTTTTTTTCATTTCATTTATATAATTTTCATCTTGATTTTCTGGATCAATCTCTATTTTTTCTGGTTCTGGATTTTTAAAATATATATTTCCTATTACTTCATTAAATATATCTATTAATTCTTCATTTAAACATCCTAATTCAATTAATTTATGAACTGATTTTGAAATATATCTTCTTTTATCTTTTACAAAATCAGAAAATTCTCCTTTTCTTTCTTCTGGAATATTTTCAAAATCATATTTTGGACTTTCTAAATATTTTAATTCCAAAATATATTGATCATTATTTATTTCTTTAGCAATATTTAATAAAAATTCTTCTAAAAAGGCTTTTATTAATTCTTTAGTATTTAAATTTAATTGCTGTTCTAATGAATTAACATAATTGATGACTTCTTGAAGAACAAAGGTAATTTCACCTAATTGACCAAAACAATGTATACTTTCACTTTTTAATGTTAATTCATCAATATCACTTAAAGGAAGAGTCATAATATCTTTTCTATCAGTTTTTGTATTAACAATATTATCTATAATAGTTTTAGTAATCCTTTCAACTCTTCTTTTTTCTCTTCTTTTTAATTGTTCTTTCTTTCTTTTTCTTTCTGCTTTCTCAGCTGCTCTTTC